>JAPDSC010150985.1:17226-53417 GCA_026290005.1 Latrodectus geometricus
TGTGTTAAAAAGAGGCGGAATGTTTATCTTTGTCTTAAGAAGATGTATCATGTTTATCGTTGTATTAAAGAGATGAGTCATGTTTATCTTTGTGTTAAGAAGATTTATCATGTTTATCATTAAGTAAAAGAGATGCGTCATGTTTAACTTAGTATTAAAAGTTATAAGAAAATGTGTCTTATAAGTTTGAGGTATGAAATATTTATCTTTGTGTTAAGAAAATGTCTCATGTTTATCTTTGTCTGAAAAAGATGTGTCATTATTTATATAAATAAAATTTCTATTCTGCTCGTCCATAAAACTTTTGCCTGGGAATGAAGTGAGCATGGCCACACGGATTGGAACAAAATGTATATCAAGAGCTCAAAAAGCAGAAAATGTTTCATTTCAAATTTCCATTACAAAGTTTGTAGTTAATATAAGTCATAATTAACGATTAATTGGACTTAATGTTCAGTTGCTTAAGCTACGATGTCTCTGAATGTTGTAACAATGAAAAGAAAAACATTTTGCTTGACTGTTACAACGACAAAAACAAATGTATTTTACTAGAATTTATGTTCTAGTAAAATACATTTGTTGTATTATTACAACTGTAAGATATGGTAAAATTACCACATCCTACATTTTGATTTTCGCCTAACACAATTCTATTATTTGTTTCTAATCTATGAGAATAATTTACCTCAAAAGCTTTTAGAGATTTTTACGAACTATTTATTTTCTTTTCCCCATTTATTTTTGAAACACAGAATTTTCTTGAGACCCGCAATTGTAATCCATTTTACAAATAGTATTCCTAATTATTTGCTTACAAATACTTTTATTTATTAAGATTTTTATTTTTCGAGTCAATTTAGCTTGTTTTATTTTCTTTCAAAAGCAGTCAGGCATGCTCAAGCAGCTTTGCGTTTATTTATTTTATTCCATTTAAGTAGAAGATCACAAGCATCAGTAATTTTTCTATTTAAATATTCCCAACCATCTCTTAATTAAGAACAAGTTGGATCTTTCAATATTTTTAATACTTTGTATTCTTTTTTTCATGTGATTTTTAAGATAAATAATTTAATTCCTTTTGTTTTTATAGTAAAGTGCAAAATTAAACGGAATTCATAATTTTTTTTCAATTTCTTCAGAAATTGAAAGAAAATTCGGAAATTTTTATTTTATTTTAGTGCTTAAATTTTATTAGTAGCGAAACAAAACATTTCGGTAAACTTTCAATTACAATTTTAATTTGATCAGCCAGAAAAATTCGGGATTAAATTATATCAAAAAATATGAACTGGTGAAACTTAATAATAACAGAATAGGATTATTTTTAATAGGAAAACTTATATAATTGTAATAAAATATTTATCTGAAAGAAAATTTTCAATTTTGAATTCGAATAAAACATTTAAAAATATGTGCATCATTATCATTTTGAACGAATAAAATATTTCCTTAGTTAATAAAATTTAGAACAATGGTTGGATTTACAAAAATTAGTTACGCGCAAACATATACACTCAATTATTCATATGTCGATAATCATTTAAAGTTTTATTGTAAATAACAAAAAGTAATAAAATTATGCGCATTAGTTTTACTTCAACTGCAAATATTAAGTTTATCTGTACGAACACCTTGTTTGGCTTATAGGTAATTGAAATTCATTAAATTTTTATTGATATTGAAAGGCTTAATTAAGTAAATTTTGAATCAACTTTCTGAGAATGCATTTTTGAAGAGAAAAATTTTTATGTTGCATAGAATTAAATTATGCATTGTTTACAATTTCAAGTAAATTCATGGTTGGTTGAAAATCTAAGGGTTAATTTATTTTCAAATGACTTCAAATGCGCGAGGTGATTTAATAACAAAAATACCCTGTATATGAAAAGCAGAGCTAGAAATGGAATAATTTTAGCCCTCCTAACTTTAGCGCGTTAATAATGTCCAAAAATTCACTTATACAGATATTATTATCTTCCGAAAAGTTTCATTCGATTATATTCACCTTTTTCTAGGACTACAAAAGATATGTCAAAGTAAAATTTTCAGAAAAGTGAAAAAATATTATTCATGTAATTTCATATTGATTATATTTTGCAATTAAAAAGATAAATTGAATTTATTGCACAAAAAACTTTGAAATAATAAATTCTATTCAAAATTAAATCATATGATTAAAATATCATATTATTTCTTAAAAGCAAATCATTTACAACATATTATCGAAATCTCGTTTCAAAATATTCAATATTCATTATAGATAAAATTTTTTTCATTATAAACAAGTGTAGAAGTTTCGTTAGAAAAAGAATACAAATTGGTAAAATAAAAGCATTTTTGGCGAGTTGATTTAAAATTAAACTCGCCAATCAAATCACTCATTATTCATAATTATTTTTCTTTACAGGGATTAGCTAAGTCCTATATTTTTAATAGCTTTTCCCAGGATAATTTAAATAGAATAGGCAGCTCGATTCTCTATTTAGAAATTTCTCTATTACTCAAAGAATGTTCCTAATCCTTTATATTAATTGATTTAAATTATAAATTTTAACTTTACCAACATTTTAACATTTTTAAATATTTGTTCAACAATTTTATGAGTAAATAAAAAGAAGGGAACAATTTGAAATTAATAAATTACTAAATATCAATGGAAATGAGAAAGAAAATTTAAAAAGAAATATTAACAATAATTATTTAACTTGTTGTCAAATACAATTGATATTAATATCTTAATGAAATAAACGCAAAAAAATTACCAAAATATAATTTTTGTTTATTTAACTTAATGTATGGTAGAAAATCAAGATTTCAAAATTATCTGCTGAAATAATAAATATTAAAAGTAACATTGCCTGTTTTATGAAAGAATAAAGTAAATTAAGCTTTTTTTTTATCAATCCTACATATTTCTCGTTTTTAACCGCCTCGTTAGTCTGTTTTAAACTACATTTATAAAGCCATCAATGTACTTTTTCATTCATAAAAATAAAACGAAAATCTGATTTCCATGTCAAAGCACTCAATCATCTTAGATTTGAAAAAATTGGAACGAATCTCAGCTTTCAGGAAAATTTTACATACATTTTATAATTCTATTCATATATTTCCAGATAATTAAAATCTATCAAAAAATAAATTATTTTTATTTATATAAATAAACAATAGTTATATAAATAAAAAATTATTTAAAATCATAATGAATATACTATCCTAGGAATAAATAAATAATTATTTATTTCTTGAACAGGAAATTCATTATTTTATATGTAATTACCCGTCATTCTATTTTAGCTCCGTGCTAGACATTTTTATTACTACATGAAATTGGGTTTGAAATCTATGGCCCAAATTCATGTTATTTATATTCCCTAGTATTTCATAATTTTTTCAATACTGTACAGCCTAACAAATATTTATAAATATTCACCTCTGCAGAAATCCATGAGCCAGATAAAACATTTTAATATAGCTTTAATATTACATTTCATTTTATTCCTTAATTTATCAAGTATAAATAAAGTTAAAATCCTTTTATTTCATTTCGAATTTATTTGAAGAGGTCCTCATGCGTAACACGTTTTGCAGCTCTCAGATATTTAAGATCTCGTGGAATGAAATGTGTGCCAACTTTGAAAGATTCCATCTGTGTAATAAATAAATTATCTTTATATATCTTTATATATATATATATATATATATACTTTACACTTTTTAAAAAAAGAAATAAAAAACATTGTTGATAAAAACAAAGTACTATCTTTCCATAAAGATAATCACTTTGTAATTAAATGATCTCAATTTAAAATATAAATTAATGTCATTGTATGCAATATGATTTTATATAAGATTTTTTTAAGTAGATATTTTAAATTTATTTATAATAGTTTTATAAAATAGTTTTGTTTCTCACATTTCATTAAAATCAACAAAATCAGTTATCTTGTTTGCTTTTCGCTTACTTTGATTATTAAAATAATATTGTATATGATACTTGTATGAAATGATATTTTAAAATATTAGCATCAGAATTTTTATAAAAACTAGAAGAAAAAATTAATCTGGTCTTGTAATAGAAGTTATTTTATGCAATTTCCTTTTATTATTGAATCACTATTATTTCTTTTAATATTTTACTTTTTATTATAAAAACCTTGTATTTATGTAACACATTTCACTAAAAATACTATTAAAATAATTTTCATTTATTTGTTGTATGTTCTCTGAAAAAGATATTTTTGATTTTGTAATTTCATTCTGATTTTTAATTTCATTTCAAAGAGTTATTATTACTGATGAATATAATAGAAAATAACGTAGTCACGAGTACACCAAATCTTCTTTTTTAAGAGATTAACTTAAAAATATTTTTCTTTTTTATAAAAATGGGGAAAGCGTGATCTAACTTACCCATAACTTTATATTATGTAAATTTTTTCTTACTATATTTCTTTTTATTATAATGCAACGAGTCTCAAACCTTGTGCTTTTTCAAAAGAAAGTATTTTTAGAAAATTAAATTAATAAGATTATTGGCAAGTAAAAGGTAGTAGAATATCTTTCAAAGTATTCTTATTTCAGAAATCATCAATTTTTATTTTTTTAAAGATATTTGACAGGAATGTTATAATATTTTTCTATTAACCCTTGCTTTAAAATATATGTTTTTAAAACGTTATTTCATGAAAATTTATAATATATGCACACAAAATTTTTAGACGGTCTTAAATAAAAAAAAGCATATTAAAAAAAGGTTAGGAAGTATTAGTAATTCTTTTTAATTTAGAATCTAACAGATATTCCTCTAAAAAAATGATTTCTTATCAAATAGTTCTAAATATCATGTCCAACTAAAAATGCTGATTTCAATATAAACTAAACAAATCTCAGAAGTTGCAAAATTATCTTTTTTGATTTAGTTTTTGGGTAAAAACGTTTTTCTTAAGGTGATAAAATGTTGATTATTTTCAGGATAAACATGCATGGATATATTATTAAAATTTTATTGATATTTTAATAAATTAATAAGCAAATATTGTCTAACGTACCTAAAATTTCAATAACAATTATATTATTAGGTATTTTCTACAAACCAAATTTTTAATCTAAGAAAAGATAACAATGCTTGAGATTATCCTTAATCCAAATCTTTTCGTAAGCGCTGCATTTTGTACATATTTTATGAAAACTTATAAAGATGCTTTTTAAACTACCACAAATTTCATAAATTTTTATATTTAAAAAAATGCTACTGAAGCTTCTCATTGCTTTCATTCTTAAAGATTTTAAAAGTCAAAAATTAGGAAGAAAAATAAATCATCGCATGCATAAAACTCTGTCAAAGACAATGAATAATTTTTATCATATTCTAAAAGTGTTCATTGTTGAAAATTAAATTATCTTTAATTTTATTTAATGTAAGAGTATAAATATTTAGGAAAATTAAATTATCAGATGCGCAAAATTGTAATATAAATAAATAATTTAACATTTTAAAAGTTGGAACTAAGTAAGTAAGCAATATTATATTTCATCTAAAAATTATAAAAGATAGTATTTTAATCGAAACCAGGTAATATTTTAAAAAGAATTTATAGTAAATATGGTAATATTTTATAATTTTTAAGATTCGTAGGAAATGTCATGATTACTGCTCAAACAATCTGCGGAATTCATGGCTATTATATAGGCTTAGAATAATGTGTCAATAAAAGGAACAGTATTAATGTCTGAGATTCTGAAGGATAGACAATGCTGAGACAGCGCTTGGCTGAATGGTGGAAACGTGATGACTGAATGATGGTGAATATCGCTCAACATTGAAATCGCTTGAACATCAATAAGTTATTTTTTCAATAAATATTGTTACGCGTGGGTGTTAATGGTAACAAGATTGCAGATGATCTGGTCAGGGTGGGTTGTCTTAAAAGTTCTACTGATGATGACTGTTGGGTCAAACTAGAAATCTGCTCATTTTTTAGAAAAAAAGCTTCTTCTACAAGAGTGGTACGGTTACAGTGACCTGGTTAGGACAAACAGTATGTGTGAATAGACGGCTCTTGCTTGGTTGTTCAGTGGGCGTTTTAGTGTTTTATGTTATGTGTCGGGTCCTTAACTGTAACCATTGCTATTTGACCTTCTCTATTAAGTCACTCCTGTTTATATCTTAACACAGATTGTTAGAAATTGTACTCCACTCATGAAATGGTTCTTCATTGTTTGAAAATACAAAATTTAAAAAAATCGATCTAGATGGTGTTTATGATAGAAAAATATAGGAAATAGCAACAAAACTATCTTGTAAAAAGCAGATATTGGAGGAAAAACTGAGATTAACAGTTAATATAACCAAAAGCATTTCATCATGACGTCTAATCTTAGAGTAAGAAATAGATTTAAAAAATTAAATAACTTTTAATCTATTTCTTTATTTTCATTTACTGTACTCAAGAATTTACTTAGCGTTTATCGTTAAGAGTATTAACACATAATTTACCATATTAAATATGACTACTCTATTTGATTCCTGATTTTTCTTAAATTTATACATTTCAGTATGAATAATATAAATGAATTACATTTTTTAAAGCTGTAACTATTTTTAGTAACAAATTTTAAACCCGTATATTTTTAATATTTTCTCACATTATGTAAAATAAATTTGTATACAGTGTGATTGAATAAATGTTTACTCTATATAATTTAAAATAATATCATATACATTGAGTTTAAAAAAATGTAGCCTTTTCTTATTAAATATTTGTTTATACTATGTATTAGCTCTATATCCATTGATTAGTTTAAAATTTTGTATTTTATTGTCACTTTTGTTTCCTTTACAAAAGAATGAAGAAACTTTACATTATGTTATTAATTTCCAAAAGAAATAATAAATATCAACATTCTTATTTTTTGTAACATCAATTTCATGAATCTCTTCAGGGGAACAATAAAAAATCAGTTTTAATTCATTTTTTTTTTAAAGTTATTCTCCATTAGAAAAATATTACAGCATTGTTTCGCGCTTTTCTGTAATAGTTGATATTAATATAATTTCGTCTACTTTATGGCTGAAATCAGAAATATAAAACTTAAATTTTAGAGAGGTTTATTTTTTAAAGATATGTTGAAATTATCCGCATGACACTATAATTTCGGAATTGATTTGTTTATTATTTAAAAAAATAAATAAGGAAGATTTTATTGAGATTATTTCAAATAATTTTAATTAATTGTTTACTAACATGTTTAATATTTGCCTACTGTTTTAAACGATCTCATGTAAACTTTTCCATTCCTAAGCATTGGCCCCATAATAATATTTTTTGACCAAGATATAACAGAGAGAGAGAAAACAATTATAGTAAATAATTTCATAAACTATTTAAATATTTATTCAACATATAATAATTTTTAGTAAAATGATAATTTTATCAAAGATCATATTTGTTTTTTGCTTACGTGTGATATTTACAACAAAAATTTGTGTTCTGTAATTGTTTATTCTTGTAATAAATATCACCTGGCCTCATATGTAAAGGTCCTTTTATGAATAAACTGTTCTAGTTAATAAACTGTTCTAATTATAATTATTTTTACCGGACATACAAAAAATTCTATTTAGTGTTAGTATAATGATTATTAGGAACCGGAAAACTAGTTGAAACTGTTTTTCAAAGTTGACACATGAATTATTTCTTATTCCGTTTGAAATGGCTTAAATTAGAAATGTTATTTGTAAAAACAAAGCAACATTTGCTTTTCTTGTTTAAAAATAAATTGACGAATGACTGAAATAGATTTTCCATCAACACAAAAATATTATGAAATGGTACTAATGTCAGTAATATTATACCAATAGAGAAATTTGAACTACTTTAATAATTTTGCTACACATAAATTTTTTAAACTACATGTTGGCAGCTCTTTGAACATCATGTAATTTAATATATTTTTTAAATACATTTAAGTTATATGATCTGTTTATTTTGAAAGTGGCCTAACTCCATTTGTACTTAAATTTCGATATTTACTATTGATAATATTCGAAAGCAGTGATGAAGCTAATTAATGAACATAACTTGGGATGAAGGTATCCCAAGTTGACTGCCTCAGTGGCGTATTACAAACACAATATTTATGTTCAATATTTTTTCAGTAGACGTCTGTAGTGATCGATATCTCGTGAGGTATGTATCAAACAATTTCAGATTTATGCTCGTTGGAAAGGTGACATTTGACACTAAAATATCCTCTTGCGGTTTTTTGTTTGATTCAATCAGTTACGAGTACAAGGTTTTAAAAATGGAAGACAACAAACAGAAAATTCGATACATTTTCGTTTTTCTCTTGTAACGGCGAAAAAGATAGCCGGGTGGCTAAAATTGTGAAAGATGTTTATCGTCCTATATAAGACTGTAACAACCAGTTACGTACAATTTTTGTTTCGTCGATTCCGTTCGGGTATTTTTGATGTTAGGGATGCACCTTCGAACGGATACAGCATTGTAGAAAATGTCTATAAAATATCAAAAGTGATCAAAGTTCACCGCATGTCAGCAGTCGTACCACGCAAGACCTAAAAATCTACATGAAAGCTGTTTTAAACCTTTTTACAAAGCGAATCCAAAAGAAGTTACATAAAGTTCACGTAAAAATAATGGATTTCTTTTTCCCCAACCCATTATATAATTTTCATAACGAATGTTTGAGGTGAAACTATTGCATCCAGTGGTACTCAAGAAATTATTTCATGCATTCTAAAACATGTTAATAATTAAGAAGTGAAAGACACATTATAGCTGATAGTGACATGTGTGCCTGGAAAAATAGAAACATATTAAAGTAGCTTTAATGTGGATAAAAATTGTTTAAACTTTGGAAAATAATGTGAAATCATAGATCACATATTTTCAATACCAAGACATTCGTTTTCACCAAATGATAGAAATTTTGGCGCGATTTCTATTACGTCAAAATTTTGTCTTTAAAAACATTTACTGTCTTCTCTCCAAAACTATTGAAAAGTGTTGGAAAGGTTATAATTTTATTGTAAATGAAATGAGATAAGAAGATATCATTTCAACAAAATTATTAGAAGACACAATTCTTAAAAGGGCAAAGAATTCTGATAGAGAATCAATAAAGTGGTTAAAAATATGTTGGATGTGTTTTGTCAGAGATGAACTGTATAAAACATTTTTTTATAAGACATCAATTAATGAGAAGGAAAATTTTAAATCCTGACTTTACTACCACGTTGGGGTAGACCAAGAAAGTTAGAAAACATTGTATTGACTCCACTGTATCAGACAAATTACGACAGCAAAATTTAAGGACAAAAATATGATATATACCACCGGAATATCATATTTATTTAAATCCATTTCACACGTACAACAATTTAGATGAGTAGTAAATTGTTTTATAATAAATTTATGTTTGTAATTTTTTACGTTATGTTGTTAAAAATGTTTCAAATCATATAAATTATGTTTCTAAAGTGTTTTAAATTATGTAAAATGAATTCAATATTGTTTTTTCCAATTTGAAGCATCTTAAATTATGTTGAATGGACTTGGGCACCTTCAATTTTTATAATGAATCTAGTTGTTAATTTTGAAAGTGGCCTAACTCCATTCTTGTTAAGAAAACGCATATTATTCACTTAATAATTGTCATTATTTTAATAGGAGAAGTAAATTTAACACCCTAAGATACTCTTAAGCAGTATGACCTATTAGTATCCTGTACGCATATTTTTAAATTCATTGAAACGCAAAACTTATGTATCTCGATTTGAAGGTAAATGTACTTAAGCCACTTTCAAAATAAACGACTCATATTAGAAAAACTATCTTCACAAGAGTGGTGGATACTCATTTTAACAAAAGCAGCGATAAACTTAAAATCTCATTCCAATTATTTGCAATATCATTTGGTATAACCGGTTCTGGAACATAAAAGACGTTTTTCCACCAATAACTTGTAAGAATTTATTAGTAGAATATTGTAAATTACGACATTCAGCCAATCAAGTATAACAGAAATCTTCATAACACGACAATTAGGTTATCTTGTAGACATGTGATTTGCTTCATATGATGTTATGTATGGAATATGATATCAAACGTTTTATCGAACGCTTTTGAAAAGCGCCATTTTATTCAAACAAGAAAAATACGTATATGAAATATTTATTTACAAGAAAAATATTTATTTGAAAATATTAAATTTTGATTTCGCATTTGCTTTTTTGTTATGGTAAATCGAATGTAAATATAAAATAAACTTTCTTTGTCGTCCATTGTTGACTTTTATGAACGGCTTGTTGTGATGTTTTCAAAACACTTCATTGAAATATTAGAAATTTTAATTTTAAGAATAAATTAATGGTACTTGATAATATTGAATTTAAAAGTTATCCTTTTGTTAACATGCTATCAGAGAAAAGGTTTCGTAGTAACTGTAAATTTATTTATTTTATTTTAGTTACTTGTAATTTGTTGTTATTATCATTATTATTATGATTGAAAAATAAATATTCTAAAAAAGATGTTTGAAGCTACATTTTAGATTAAATAAAAAGGATATTTGTAAATTGCATACAAAATGAAAAATTATGTGTCCAAAGTAGATTACAAAAAATTCAAAACATAACATGAAATATTATTTTTAGATTTACGATACAATTTCAATAAAAAAAGAAGTTATTTGAGATTTAAGACACAATTACAATAAAGAAAGTAATATGGAAGCAATTCTATACATAATGACAAAACAAAAATCTGTCAAATTTCATGAACAGTTCTCTTGAGTTGCATCTCTTTAAAAAAAAAGTAATTTGAGATTTAAGGCACAATTGCAATAAAAAAATTAATATGGAAGCAATTCTATATATAATACCAAAACAAAAATCTGTCAGATTTCATGAACAGTTCTTTTGAGTTGTATCTCTCTGTGCATTGTATTATTTCTTCCTTGTACTTTAAGTCAAGTAAATATTATCTAAGTTGCAAATGTGCTTCATATGAGATTATATATTAACTTAAAAGTCATTGAAACCAATAAATGCTTGTGTGTAAGCAGGCGGATTGTAAATTTTTGTAAAATATCTTAGTTTTAAGCAATTAGGAATATTAAAAATTGTTGGCATGTTAAATAATGTTATTTAAACATTAATTAGAAGAATAAAACAAAAAATATCGTTCTAAGAACAAAATTATCCAAATTACGAGAGACTGATTCTCTCAGTGGTTTCTTCGAATATGAAGCAAGCCCAACACAATGCGTTTAGCTGGCCATTGTAGTGGTTTCTCAGATGGCTAATGCATCATTCCCACAGTTTCAAGTTCAACAATCGAGGGCGCGTGTATTCTGCTACAATTTACAAGAACTCTTTTCAAGACGGAGAGCATCATAGCGCATCCTTGGAAACTACATAGGTCAGCGTTTTGATGTCCAGATCATGTATGAAGTATTAAACTACTCGGCAGGAGACACCTACTGACCACCACGAACAAAACAGCACATTTGTCAATGACAAGCTGGAAATGTTAATCACCAAAGATTCTCCTGGTAACGACATATCCAGCACCTTTCATTTTTGGAGACAAATCTTCAATGGGCGGACTGTGGCTCACCCCGTAACAGCAGTTGAGTTGCATGTCACCTCGGGGTGGGTCGATTTTAAGTTTCCTCTCAGCTGCACGTGAATACGGTCCACTTTCTAATAAAGTGTCCCTAGAACCATAGGAACACCACATAGCTGTTTTTTTTCTCTTTTTTGGACATGTGTCTTTTTGGAAAAGCCTACCATCAGTTAGGCGTGGTATTTACTGGTCTAGACTGGGACGCTACTGCTGGAATGGTTGCATTTCCCAGTCAGATAAAAAATTCTTGTGATCTCCCAGTAATTTTTTTTTTTTTTTTTTTTTTTTTTTTTTTTTTTTTTTACACCATGGACACTTACAGCCTTACACTAACTTCGCGAATAAGTTGTCCGCCTACGGCATCAAAATTATGAGAGACTGAATTTTTTTTAATTCAAAATCAGGCTATTATTAATCTAAAGCCAAATTTTTACTCATTTGAAACCAAATTCTATCAAACCACCTCTCAAAAGTCGTATTAAAATTCAGATCATGTATGTCACTCTTTTTTAATTTTTGTTTTCTGCATAAGTTATAGTTTTGTATTTCGTAAAGATTGAAGCTAAAATCAGTTAGAATTTTTTGTGAAATATTTTATCAAACAACTTTCCATGGAATCTAAATTTATTGATGAAAAAGTACTTCAAATTCAAGCATCTAATATGCCTTCAATTTTATTAAAACAACAATGAAATTTTTGGAGCTACACGGCAGTATTTTGAGAAATTTTCAATATATAAAACTTTAAATTACTATATATTTTTCGTGGCTCATATAGTTAGGCGTTTATTGATTTTCAGTTTTTAAAATAATAGCTCATAATTTCTTATGTATTTTTTAGAACTGAAAGTATTTTTTAGGAGGTAACAAAATAATCTAACAGCAATCGATACCCTGGATAAGCAAGTCCATAACCAAAATTAAAATGTACAATGTTCTATTAAATAATAAATATGTATGAACTATAAAAATAAGCTCTAAAAATAGTTATAAAAAATTCGATCTTTACATAAATTTGATTTTTTTTCCCCATATTGAAGGCTGGAATTCTCATGTTCTGGAAAATTATAACTGTTATTCTAATTATTTCTGTTCATTGGACAAATACATGATTACATGAAGGTAAGAAAAATGAATATAAGATACTTTTGAGATATGGAATGAAAATGGCATTTTTTTTATTCCGATAGTACTGTAAAGATATTGAATTAAATTTGTGTTGCAAATTAATGACACATTATTTAGCATAAAAATATTAGTTATCTCCTAGAAATTCATAGAACACAAAATGAAATTACATGAAATTATTATAAGCGAAATACAATTCTAACATTCTCCATAGACACCATCATTCTCTTCTTTCTTCTTCAAAAACAAAACAATGTCTGACGTCGTCTCGCTGCCTCCGCAGCGCTACCCCGCAATTGTCGAAATCAGTACAATAGTGATTTTCTACTTTTATAAAAAGGTTTCTTAAAAATTTGTATCATTTTAAAGTTGGAAATTGTAATAGGCTTTATGACTCAGTAAGGCAAAGAATTAAAGTCCTAAACAAAAATGAGTATTTACTAAATTTTATTATGAAACATTAAATTTTCCCTAGTGAATTTTTCATTTTCCGTGTTTATATATATATATATATATATATATATATATATATATATATTAACTATTGTTATTACTATAGCGCGAAGTTTTGATAACAAGAGGTTATATTTTTGATATTCTCAAATTCTCCTTTATTTCACATGTAATGAAATTTTGTTCACCTCCTAAAAATTCACTTCGAAAAGCTATTAATTTTCAGTAATGTTTTAATTAAAAAAATATTGAAGTTTAATAATTTCATATACTTTTGTAACTAAAAGATGAACACGCTCGAAATTGCTTTTTTTTTCCAATAGAAAATTTATTTATGTAGGCATGTTCATAAAAATAATAATTAATCAGTTGTATATGAAAACACTTTGCATTATTAAGATGATAAGTTTATATAATCATTAAACAAAGACTTTTTGTTTATATAATCATTAAACAAAGACTTTTTGCCTCAAATATTCAATATAATTATAGTATTTAAAAGAAGTCATTTTGATATCTTAAAATTACGCTGTATTTCAAACAAAAAAACTGCTTTGTTTGTTCCTTTTCTTTATTTCTTTTTTGAAAAAAAATAATATCAACCTAAAACTACAAAATCAGTTTAAATATATATGTAACAATTATTAAATATGTGTTTAAATATTATTTTTATGTAATTACACATAAAAATAATATTTAAATACATATTTAATTGATATAGTGCATTGGTTTAAATTTTAAAACATCATTTAAGGTATCTGTAACATCTAAATTATGTGAATTGATAACCTTTCAAAAGTTATATTTTTATTCCTTTGTTAATTGATCTTCGCGTTGCTGAGTATTAGGATAAGGCTATTAATTGTATGATCTTTGGCTTAAGATAAAGAGGTAAAATATATTGCTCAATATTTTAAGTGGAAATTTTAATATTTTTTGCAATATTTTGAGAGATTATTTATAAAGTTAAGGCACGCAAATAACAAGATATACACATTTACTTTATAATCAAATTAAAATTTTCGTGTCGTTTTCTTTTTAACAAAGTAATTATGTGTTTAAAATAATGTGAATAATTATTTAGATTTCTAGAATGTTCTTAAAAGTAATGAAAAAATTCTTCTTTTCTAGTTTTCATAGAACCTTCCTAAACTTCTTAAGTGTTTTATGAAAATAAATTTTTTTTCCAACATCAATGACTTACAAAACTAAAAGGGATTTGTTTGTAAAAAATTTACAAACCTTACTTAAGTAAACTAGTAGTAAATTACGTATCTTTATTCATAATAAACTGCTATGTATTAAATTACGTATTTCATATGATAATTTATTAAAAGCTGGTTAAAAATCACTTCTATTGGAAGGAAAAGCCAGTTATTTAATAAAGTAAAAGATTAAAAATTCAAGTGAGATTTTATTCATAGTGGCGTTCGTAGAGTTACAATTTTTTTTTTTTTTAAATTTGAAGGAGCTCAAGCAGAATTTACACCTTCTTGATACTATAAGCAATTTACATTACTTTAAAATATATTCTAAAAACTATGAGATAAATTAAGGAGTTCTTTATGCACTAATTATCAGAAATATTAATCAATTTGTAATAATCGCAAACTGAAAATAAATATTTTGAAAAACTGAAGTCAAAATTTATTTTTTTTATAAACAGAAGATAAAGAAGCTAACATTATATTTCTACGGCATCATAAAAATAATGCCGTAGGTATTGTTTTATGAAAAAAATATTTATCGCAGAACAACCCCGTAGCAACTATGGTAGCGGCGAATAAAATTAAGGCATTCCTCAAAATTAATTACAGGTGTCAAGGCTCAAAATACTTCATTCTTAATGTTCTAATTTTTTCATCTAAGAAAAATTAACCATGCCCGAGTTTTATCATAGATTAGTCAAAATTGTGAATATATAAAATAGTAAATGCATAAAAAGTTTTTTTTTTTTTTTTTTTTTTTGTAAAATTTGATACTCTTTTGCTAAAAATGGTATAGAAGAAATACAGGATTTGTTAAAAGTAGTATAGAAGAAATACAGGTTTTGTTGAAAGTGGTATAGAAGAATATTTTGTTGAAAGTGGTTTAGAAGAAATGGTGATTTACCAAACAGCAAAGATGAAACTTGCCCAATGTCGCAACTGTCATAAAATGTTACCTCGGGAATAATTCACGTTTTAATAAAAAAAAAAAAAAAAATAGAGCTCTAGTTATTAATTTTTCAGATAATTTTTCTAATAACAGATGTTTTATGATTTTATTAAGAACTGAAAAAAAGCTCTGAAATTGAAAACTAATGGAATTCGTGTGTTGTATATATGGTAGTTTTGAAAGATTCTGAAAATTGAAAGCGACAATAATTTTAAATTAATTAAAAGAAAATACATGACTTCATGGAATTATTTTGAATAGAAGCATCAGGTACAAAAATCATTTCTTGAAATCACAAATTAATTCATCGTGATCATACTTTATTTTGTGTGTAGGCTTTAAACATGGCCTAAGCAAATTAGGATGCAATCAATCATTTTTGGCATAAAAGGGTTGACATTTGTGTGAAAACTTTCTGGACACTTCAGTATTTGTTGGACAACAAAAACTATAAATTGCTTTCTTTTCATGAGGAATTGATTTTATTTTCGAGCATAATGACCAATTAATTCCTATTTTACCATCCCCGAATCAGTATTTCTTATTGATTTGTATTTATTTTGTTTCATTAATTTTGAAAATAATTGATTAGATTAAAAACAATAACATAAAACTATTTTAATTCAATAAGGAAAATTACATTAAAAAATGTAAAGTATTCAGTTTTATGTTTTGTATGATATATAGATACTTTAGTTAATTTATTTATTGATAATCTTTACCGGGTGTTTTCAAACAAATGTGACTTTTGATTCTGTAGAGTGTTGTTCCTAATAATTCGTGATACGCAAATTAAAAATAATATAGAATGAGCAAGCTGAGACTAAATGCCTAATACGTTTAGTTTAAATCTTACAGGTGATTTATTTCAACGAAACATTTAATTAAAATCAACAAAATCTACCTATTAGGGCATACCTATTCCTTTAAACTTCATAATTGAATTACTCGTGGCCTTGACGTTTAGAAATACTTGATGTAAGGAATTTAATTACTTATTCATTTTTTTAATAAATCGTTTTCTTTCCGCATAAAATAATTCCATTCCTATACATAAATTTTTAAATAATGTCCATCATGATAAAAATGAATACATGGTGCGTATATTTTATAGATATACATTTAGTATAACAAGCTCTATATAAAAAAATGATAATGTTGATATTAAAATCTTAGTTCTTGCTAACATCATGGTACTTATTAAATTCGAAAACATGATTATCATTTAGGAAAACTCGTAAATTCGCCTTGAAAAGTTCATGGAAATTGGTTTCTAATTTCTAGATAAATACCAACTTTTTACACTTTTGCGAACTCAGTTTTAAATGATTATTGAATTTGTTTAATGTATAATTTTTTCTAAATTTACATAATTCCCCTAATTCTTGTAACAATGACTACTTCTATTTGAGTTGAGTTAAGAGAATGAGAAAGAGCCTGAAAGAGTAATTAATGCGCTAATCCAAAGCGCATTTTGGTAAAGTGCGTTGTAAAAATTGAAGCTCTGTATTTGGCTGACATGCATTTGTGCCCTTTTCGACTTGATAAAATAAATGTTGATATTTTAAATTCGTAGAAAATTTTGAATTAATTTTCCTTCCAAAACTCAAACGTTGCTTTTAAAGTGTGTGATTACAAAAATGAACACAAAATGACTATTAAAATTAAATGCTTTTATCAACAGCAAAATGCTGGATAGTAAAGTCTTTAATTATGAGAATAAATATATATGTCTTAAGAGTCCACAAGTAGAATTGTCTGTTGTAGAAATTTTGAAAAATTCCACTATTGTCTCTGTGTAATACTGCGTCTGATTCGTAGATCAGAAAATAATATTTAACAATTCTGATTGAGCTATAGCACTTCTGGGTTTTGTTATAACTCTTTCAAAATGATAGAATTATATGAATATAACTGATGCTTCAATATTCTCCTGCGGAGAAAAACACAAGCAAAGAAATTAAGTGATCGTACTGGCGAAAATAGTCTGTTGCTTCTATTTATAGTTTTTCCTCCAACAAATTTTTGAGATTTTAGTTGTTGCTGATCATTTATTTACGAAACATGTCAATGTCTTTGACATTTTTTAAGGATTGATTTAAAAATGAGCAAAAATTTTCTTTCGATCACATTTTACCGAAATTACATTTATTTGATCACTTTTATTTTGAGATTTTTTTTTCGCCTACGTTGGTTATATAAAATTCATTTCTTTAAATTTGTTGATGTTTAAAAATATTTTGAAATATTTTTTCATGAAGATTCTAAAATGTAATTTTTTTCTAACGTAAAATATTTTCTTACTAGTAAATTGTAATTTTTCATCTTTCTGCTGTACATAGGATAGACTTAATGACTTGTTAGTCAAATCCAGTGGGTATGGCTTCGTCGCTCCGAAAGTAGGTGGATACTCGTAGCTTGGAAATGAGGACATAATGGGTCACCCTATGAGTTTGCTGAAGAGGGCACCATTCATTTGAAAATGATTATGATCATGACAAGTTCACACGCCTTAGTGGTCAAATTTTGTTCAACACAATAGTCTTCTACTTGCATTAGTTTCAAACCCACAACTATTAAACTAAGAGCTTGTTGCCTTAGCTCACCTGAGTTCTAAAGTAAGCATCAGAACTAGTTACAGCTACTTTATATACAAGAAATATTAGGTTGGGGAAAAAGTAATCCATTATTTTTTCGGTAGACGTCTGAAGTGATTGGTAGACGTCTGTAGTGAGGTATCTATCAAACAATTTCAGATTTATGCTCGTTGGAAAGGTGACATTTGACACTAAAATATCCTCTTGCGGTTTTTTGTTTGATTCATTCAGTTACGAGTACAAGGTTTTAAAAATGGAAGACAACAAACAGAAAATACGATACATTTTCGTTTTTCTCTTGTAACGGCGAAAAAGATAGCCGGGTGGCTAAAATTGTGAAAGGTGTTTATCGTCCTATATAAGACTGTAACAACCAGTTACGTACAATTTTTGTTTCGTCGATTCCGTTCGGGTATTTTTGATGTTAGAGATGCACCTTTTCATGTGGATACAGCATCGTCGAAAATGTCTATAAAATATCAAAAATGATCGAAGTTAACCGCATGTCAGCAGTCGTAACGCGCAAGACCTAAAAATCTACATGAAAGCTGTTTTAAACCTTTTTACAAAGTGAATACAAAAGAAGTTACGTAAAGTTCACGTAAAAATAATGGATTTCTTTTTCCCGAATCTAATATAAGAAATATAATAAAGTATGAATTGTTGTAATTAATTTACAACGGGCACTTAACTCTTCAACATAAACATTTATTTATCTTAAATTAAGTAAAAGATTTCAATTTTGAGAGTGTAATATTTTTACGTTTTTTTTTTTCCAAATTTATTTTATTGGATATTTGTTAAAAAGAAAATCAAAAGCATATCAAAATAAATTATGCGTAATTTCTAGAATTAAGCTTAAAAAATATAGGCACTGATTATTTTCTCTTTTTAAAAGAGAAAATAATCAGTGACTATTTTTCACTTCAATTTGTTGTAAGTAGGATAGGTGAATTACTATTCATTGTCCGTGTATTTAACTATCCAATTTGTCTATAAAAACAAATATAAATCTATAAAACCAAAATATACTTAATTATTATTAATTTGTGTTCTTTAATTTTAAGTAAATAAATCATTATTCAAATTCTTTTACTGACACAATGAACTTTAAATGAACTTTAAATAATTTTAATTAATGTTTATAAGACTATTGATAAAAAAAATCTGAAATCGAATGGATATTAAATACAATTCAACTTAATACATACATACATAAAAACTAAGATGTAATTTGAAGATCAAGATAAATACCAAACTGTCATACCAAATTTACACAAAATTCGAAGACTTTAATGCTATCGTTTTTGGCACAGTTAGTCTTTCATTTCCTCTTCCTTCCTTGATACAGTACTTTTCTTTTAAAAATACATTAATATTCTTTCCTACTACCTTGAACAAAGGAATTTTTTTATAATACCTATAATTTTCTACATTTTTGTTGTTTTTTTACACTAATAGCTGTATTAAAGTCTATAAAGTACTGAAATCTATAATAAACACAAGCTTCAATATCATCCAGTCTAAGTCAGAAGTCATTCTAACATTGTCAGAAAACCATGAACTTTGAGCTAATCATTTTAAACTATTCTTTTACTCTTCTCAACCAAAAAGTAACTGGATATTATATTCAGATTTAAATTGAATCCAAAGAAACCACTTTCATCTGAGTGAGTTAAAAATTACCGAATATTTATTCATATCGATCACTTTCGAAGATTCTTTTTTGAGTATTCCTATTCAGCTCCCATAATTCAATGGTTTTACATACATACAACAATTACATATGTATTTATTAACTTTATTCTAATATATAATCTTCTTATGATCGCAGAAAATATATCATCTTACAGAAGTGGTCACCTTAGAACTTTGAAATTTTTCGAGGGTCCGAAGAAATTTGACATTTGCTCCAAGTGTTCAACTAAACAGGCTACTCCAGAACAGATTCCTGAGTACCTTGGTCTCTCTAGGAGGGATTAGACCGAAAGCCCACTTATGTTGCTGGACTTTTTAAGGGTGTGTACACTCATGGACCTAGTCTACTGGTAGGTCCTGGACCTAGTGCTGCTGACCACGGGGACATGCAACAACAACATATCATCCTTGGTGCAAAATTCAAAGAAATGATATTTAAAATCCTCATAACCAAAATCCGCTAAAGGAAATTCAATTTGTATAGAAGATTCCATCTTATGGCACAATTTTGCAACCTTATAATTACCAGATATCTTGCAAAGGTCTAATTTTTTAGTTCCATTTTTTAATATGTCTCTGCTAATTCTTATATTAACCACCATCAGTATTTTCACTACAATCCTTCGTCGGCCTGGACTTTCCTTAGAAGATTGTTTCCATTATGTACTTTTCCCAGCAATTGATTTCCATACTTTTAAGTTGGCAATCCACAGAATCTTTCCATCTCTTTTTGTCCCTTCCTATAGGTCTTTTATTGAAGGGGATTGCATGAAAAATTCTTAACGCTGTTCGTTAAGAGCTCATTCTAGCTAAGTGCCTTGCACATCTTATTCTGCTTAGTTTTAAGGACTTCATAACAGCATCTTTATTAAAAAATCTTATATACTTGAAAGTTATACATTTTTCTCCAATTCTTATTACTGAGAACAGCGTCAAAGGTGGTTTATAGGCATAAGATCTCTTTTTTACATTAAGGTCCATGTCTTTGAGGGATAAACCAAACTGACTTGATATTTGTTAATAATTAAGTGAAATAAATATTGAATTATTTTATTTAAAAATAAAAGAGTTACTTTACGTTGGAAAATATTTATGAAACATTGTCATTATGAGAAGGCACTAAGGTTTACTTACTGAGGCCGGTATTGAATAGAGTTTGGGTGTATTTAAGGTTAGCTTTCCAATCGAACATTCTTTTTGCTTACCATGCCTCAGATGGTAATCAAAGTTCTATGTCCATCTATTGATTTTTCGGTTCTGAAAATTTTATCCATTTATCGATATTCAATTTTATCCATTTATCGATATAAAATTTTATGCTTCCCGATATTAAATCAAATGATTTTATAGAAATCTTAATCTACCGAAGTTAAAGTAATGATAGAGTATCACCTAAATAATTGTAGAATTGCCACTACATCTTAAAAGAAAGACAATATATTACTTTTTTCTTCACTCCTTAACTTACGCCAAACGCTAGAACGTTTCAGCAGAGTTTAGTGAATGAGGGAAAATAAACATTGGAAAAGGAATAAACTTCTGTGCTCCTAATTCAACACCAGAGTTAGCAAAACCCCCATCAACCTGCCTACTTGTCCATCGACACCCACTCCAAACATTAAATTTCTCAACTCTGTTCGTTGCTTGAAATGGTTTTCACGTGTGACTACGAGTGATATACTAATAATTTCCCTCACAAAGAAGGTGCTTCAAAATTGTTCATGATAATAAACTTCATGAGCTACAGTTAAAATCCGTAATCGTATTTATTGTTATTCCCAGAAATAATTGTAAAATAATTCATCTTAATCGGGGTTAATGATAATCATGGTATTTTAATTCACACTTTTTATATAAGAATATAGAATGTTTATAACAACTTGATATATAGTTATTTTACTATTTTTATAATATTTCGGGATTAATACATTTTTGTGACCATTGATTATGAAAAGTGCTTGCATTTTTAAGGGATATGTAGTAGAAAAATTTCGAAATAAAAATTTATCAATTGTAGATATTATTAATTGCAGATATAATTCGGAAAAGTAATATTTATTAATCTTTCCTAAAATTGAAAGATGGTCAGGATGTATTTGATGGAATAATTAGAATATTAAGCAAATATAAAGCTACCTATAATTATTTTGATAAAATAAAATTTCATATAATTATGATTGTATAATTATTCCATCTTTTTATCCGAAAAGAACATATATTAATAATTTAAACAATATTTTAGAATTTGTAGAATAGAAAATATTAAACTCAAATTATCTTTTTATTTTCCTAAAACAAAAAAATTTTGTTAGTAATGTTATTCATTAAATGGTAAATTCAAGTCAAATACAGTTATTATTGAAAGTATTAAAATTCTATTATTCTTCAAAATGCAAATGAACTTTAAATAACTTTAATTAATGTTTATAAGACTATTGATAAAAAAAATCTCAAATCGAATGGACATTAAATACAATTCAACTTAATACATACATACATAAAAACTAAGATGTAATTTGAAGATCAAGATAAATCACAAAGAACAAACTATATTATTTAATACAAGACAAAATCAAGAAAAACAATATGATGTAATACAAATATAAATTGGATAAAGGCATAGAGACCACGTCTTCATCAGGAGGAAGATATCTTGATCTTTAAATTACATCTTAGTTTTTATGTATGTATGTATTAAGTTGAATTGTATTTAATGTCCATTCGATTTGAGATTTTTTTTATCAATAGTCTTATAAACATTAATTAAAGTTATTTAAAGTTCATTTGCATTTTGAAGAATAATAGAATTTTAATACTTTCAATAATAACTGTATTTGACTTGAATTTACCATTTAATGAATAACATTACTAACAAAATTTTTTTGTTTTAGGAAAATAAAAAGATAATTTGAGTTTAATATTTTCTATTCTACAAATTCTAAAATATTGTTTAAATTATTAATATATGTTCTTTTCGGATAAAAAGATGGAATAATTATACAATCATAATTATATGAAATTTTATTTTATCAAAATAATTATAGGTAGCTTTATATTTGCTTAATATTCTAATTATTCCATCAAATACATCCTGACCATCTTTCAATTTTAGGAAAGATTAATAAATATTACTTTTCCGAATTATATCTGCAATTAATAATATCTACAATTGATAAATTTTTATTTCGAAATTTTTCTACTACATATCCCTTAAAAATGCAAGCACTTTTCATAATCAATGGTCACAAAAATGTATTAATCCCGAAATATTATAAAAATAGTAAAATAACTATATATCAAGTTGTTATAAACATTCTATATTCTTATATAAAAAGTGTGAATTAAAATACCATGATTATCATTAACCCCGATTAAGATGAATTATTTTACAATTATTTCTGGGAATAACAATAAATACGATTACGGATTTTAACTGTAGCTCATGAAGTTTATTATCATGAACAATTTTGAAGCACCTTCTTTGTGAGGGAAATTATTAGTATATCACTCGTAGTCACACGTGAAAACCATTTCAAGCAACGAACAGAGTTGAGAAATTTAATGTTTGGAGTGGGTGTCGATGGACAAGTAGGCAGGTTGATGGGGGTTTTGCTAACTCTGGTGTTGAATTAGGAGCACAGAAGTTTATTCCTTTTCCAATGTTTATTTTCCCTCATTCACTAAACTCTGCTGAAACGTTCTAGCGTTTGGCGTAAGTTAAGGAGTGAAGAAAAAAGTAATATATTGTCTTTCTTTTAAGATGTAGTGGCAATTCTACAATTATTTAGGTGATACTCTATCATTACTTTAACTTCGGTAGATTAAGATTTCTATAAAATCATTTGATTTAATATCGGGAAGCATAAAATTTTATATCGATAAATGGATAAAATTGAATATCGATAAATGGATAAAATTTTCAGAACCGAAAAATCAATAGATGGACATAGAACTTTGATTACCATCTGAGGCATGGTAAGCAAAAAGAATGTTCGATTGGAAAGCTAACCTTAAATACACCCAAACTCTATTCAATACCGGCCTCAGTAAGTAAACCTTAGTGCCTTCTCATAATGACAATGTTTCATAAATATTTTCCAACGTAAAGTAACTCTTTTATTTTTAAATAAAATAATTCAATATTTATTTCACTTAATTATTAACAAATATCAAGTCAGTTTGGTTTATCCCTCAAAGACATGGACCTTAATGTAAAAAAGAGATCTTATGCCTATAAACCACCTTTGACGCTGTTCTCAGTAATAAGAATTGGAGAAAAATGTATAACTTTCAAGTATATAAGATTTTTTAATAAAGATGCTGTTATGAAGTCCTTAAAACTAAGCAGAATAAGATGTGCAAGGCACTTAGCTAGAATGAGCTCTTAACGAACAGCGTTAAGAATTTTTCATGCAATCCCCTTCAATAAAAGACCTATAGGAAGGGACAAAAAGAGATGGAAAGATTCTGTGGATTGCCAACTTAAAAGTATGGAAATCAATTGCTGGGAAAAGTACATAATGGAAACAATCTTCTAAGGAAAGTCCAGGCCGACGAAGGATTGTAGTGAAAATACTGATGGTGGTTAATATAAGAATTAGCAGAGACATATTAAAAAATGGAACTAAAAAATTAGACCTTTGCAAGATATCTGGTAATTATAAGGTTGCAAAATTGTGCCATAAGATGGAATCTTCTATACAAATTGAATTTCCTTTAGCGGATTTTGGTTATGAGGATTTTAAATATCATTTCTTTGAATTTTGCACCAAGGATGATATGTTGTTGTTGCATGTCCCCGTGGTCAGCAGCACTAGGTCCAGGACCTACCAGTAGACTAGGTCCATGAGTGTACACACCCTTAAAAAGTCCAGCAACATAAGTGGGCTTTCGGTCTAATCCCTCCTAGAGAGACCAAGGTACTCAGGAATCTGTTCTGGAGTAGCCTGTTTAGTTGAACACTTGGAGCAAATGTCAAATTTCTTCGGACCCTCGAAAAATTTCAAAGTTCTAAGGTGACCACTTCTGTAAGATGATATATTTTCTGCGATCATAAGAAGATTATATATTAGAATAAAGTTAATAAATACATATGTAATTGTTGTATGTATGTAAAACCATTGAATTATGGGAGCTGAATAGGAATACTCAAAAAAGAATCTTCGAAAGTGATCGATATGAATAAATATTCGGTAATTTTTAACTCACTCAGATGAAAGTGGTTTCTTTGGATTCAATTTAAATCTGAATATAATATCCAGTTACTTTTTGGTTGAGAAGAGTAAAAGAATAGTTTAAAATGATTAGCTCAAAGTTCATGGTTTTCTGACAATGTTAGAATGACTTCTGACTTAGACTGGATGATATTGAAGCTTGTGTTTATTATAGATTTCAGTACTTTATAGACTTTAATACAGCTATTAGTGTAAAAAAACAACAAAAATGTAGAAAATTATAGGTATTATAAAAAAATTCCTTTGTTCAAGGTAGTAGGAAAGAATATTAATGTATTTTTAAAAGAAAAGTACTGTATCAAGGAAGGAAGAGGAAATGAAAGACTAACTGTGCCAAAAACGATAGCATTAAAGTCTTCGAATTTTGTGTAAATTTGGTATGACAGTTTGGTATTTATCTTGATCTTCAAATTACATCTTAGTTTTTATGTATGTATGTATTAAGTTGAATTGTATTTAATATCCATTCGATTTCAGATTTTTTTTATCAATAGTCTTATAAACATTAATTAAAATTATTTAAAGTTCATTTAAAGTTCATTGTGTCAGTAAAAGAATTTGAATAATGATTTATTTACTTAAAATTAAAGAACACAAATTAATAATAATTAAGTATATTTTGGTTTTATAGATTTATATTTGTTTTTATAGACAAATTGGATAGTTAAATACACGGACAATGAATAGTAATTCACCTATCCTACTTACAACAAATTGAAGTGAAAAATAGTCACTGATTATTTTCTCTTTTAAAAAGAGAAAATAATCAGTGCCTATATTTTTTAAGCTTAATTCTAGAAATTACGCATAATTTATTTTGATATGCTTTTGATTTTCTTTTTAACAAATATCCAATAAAATAAATTTGGAAAAAAAAAAACGTAAAAATATTACACTCTCAAAATTGAAATCTTTTACTTAATTTAAGATAAATAAATGTTTATGTTGAAGAGTTAAGTGCCCGTTGTAAATTAATTACAACAATTCATACTTTATTATATTTCTTATATTAGATTCGGGAAAAAGAAATCCATTATTTTTACGTGAACTTTACGTAACTTCTTTTGTATTCACTTTGTAAAAAGGTTTAAAACAGCTTTCATGTAGATTTTTAGGTCTTGCGCGTTACGACTGCTGACATGCGGTTAACTTCGATCATTTTTGATATTTTATAGACATTTTCGACGATGCTGTATCCACATGAAAAGGTGCATCTCTAACATCAAAAATACCCGAACGGAATCGACGAAACAAAAATTGTACGTAACTGGTTGTTACAGTCTTATATAGGACGATAAACATCTTTCACAATTTTAGCCACCCGGCTATCTTTTTCGCCGTTACAAGAGAAAAACGAAAATGTATCGAATTTTCTGTTTGTTGTCTTCCATTTTTAAAACCTTGTACTCGTAACTGATTGAATCAAACAAAAAACCGCAAGAGGATATTTTAGTGTCAAATGTCACCTTTCCAACGAGCATAAATCTGAAATTGTTTGATAGATACCTCACTACAGACGTCTACCAATCACTTCAGACGTCTACCGAAAAAATAATGGATTACTTTTTCCCCAACCTAATATTTCTTGTATATAAAGTAGCTGTAACTAGTTCTGATGCTTACTTTAGAACTCAGGTGAGCTAAGGCAACAAGCTCTTAGTTTAATAGTTGTGGGTTTGAAACTAATGCAAGTAGAAGACTATTGTGTTGAACAAAATTTGACCACTAAGGCGTGTGAACTTGTCATGATCATAATCATTTTCAAATGAATGGTGCCCTCTTCAGCAAACTCATAGGGTGACCCATTATGTCCTCATTTCCAAGCTACGAGTATCCACCTACTTTCGGAGCGACGAAGCCATACCCACTGGATTTGACTAACAAGTCATTAAGTCTATCCTATGTACAGCAGAAAGATGAAAAATTACAATTTACTAGTAAGAAAATATTTTACGTTAGAAAAAAATTACATTTTAGAATCTTCATGAAAAAATATTTCAAAATATTTTTAAACATCAACAAATTTAAAGAAATGAATTTTATATAACCAACGTAGGCGAAAAAAAAATCTCAAAATAAAAGTGATCAAATAAATGTAATTTCGGTAAAATGTGATCGAAAGAAAATTTTTGCTCATTTTTAAATCAATCCTTAAAAAATGTCAAAGACATTGACATGTTTCGTAAATAAATGATCAGCAACAACTAAAATCTCAAAAATTTGTTGGAGGAAAAACTATAAATAGAAGCAACAGACTATTTTCGCCAGTACGATCACTTAATTTCTTTGCTTGTGTTTTTCTCCGCAGGAGAATATTGAAGCATCAGTTATATTCATATAATTCTATCATTTTGAAAGAGTTATAACAAAACCCAGAAGTGCTATAGCTCAATCAGAATTGTTAAATATTATTTTCTGATCTACGAATCAGACGCAGTATTACACAGAGACAATAGTGGAATTTTTCAAAATTTCTACAACAGACAATTCTACTTGTGGACTCTTAAGACATATATATTTATTCTCATAATTAAAGACTTTACTATCCAGCATTTTGCTGTTGATAAAAGCATTTAATTTTAATAGTCATTTTGTGTTCATTTTTGTAATCACACACTTTAAAAGCAACGTTTGAGTTTTGGAAGGAAAATTAATTCAAAATTTTCTACGAATTTAAAATATCAACATTTATTTTATCAAGTCGAAAAGGGCACAAATGCATGTCAGCCAAATACAGAGCTTCAATTTTTACAACGCACTTTACCAAAATGCGCTTTGGATTAGCGCATTAATTACTCTTTCAGGCTCTTTCTCATTCTCTTAACTCAACTCAAATAGAAGTAGTCATTGTTACAAGAATTAGGGGAATTATGTAAATTTAGAAAAAATTATACATTAAACAAATTCAATAATCATTTAAAACTGAGTTCGCAAAAGTGTAAAAAGTTGGTATTTATCTAGAAATTAGAAACCAATTTCCATGAACTTTTCAAGGCGAATTTACGAGTTTTCCTAAATGATAATCATGTTTTCGAATTTAATAAGTACCATGATGTTAGCAAGAACTAAGATTTTAATATCAACATTATCATTTTTTTATATAGAGCTTGTTATACTAAATGTATATCTATAAAATATACGCACCATGTATTCATTTTTATCATGATGGACATTATTTAAAAATTTATGTATAGGAATGGAATTATTTTATGCGGAAAGAAAACGATTTATTAAAAAAATGAATAAGTAATTAAATTCCTTACATCAAGTATTTCTAAACGTCAAGGCCACGAGTAATTCAATTATGAAGTTTAAAGGAATAGGTATGCCCTAATAGGTAGATTTTGTTGATTTTAATTAAATGTTTCGTTGAAATAAATCACCTGTAAGATTTAAACTAAACGTATTAGGCATTTAGTCTCAGCTTGCTCATTCTATATTATTTTTAATTTGCGTATCACGAATTATTAGGAACAACACTCTACAGAATCAAAAGTCACATTTGTTTGAAAACACCCGGTAAAGATTATCAATAAATAAATTAACTAAAGTATCTATATATCATACAAAACATAAAACTGAATACTTTACATTTTTTAATGTAATTTTCCTTATTGAATTAAAATAGTTTTATGTTATTGTTTTTAATCTAATCAATTATTTTCAAAATTAATGAAACAAAATAAATACAAATCAATAAGAAATACTGATTCGGGGATGGTAAAATAGGAATTAATTGGTCATTATGCTCGAAAATAAAATCAATTCCTCATGAAAAGAAAGCAATTTATAGTTTTTGTTGTCCAACAAATACTGAAGGTGTCCAGAAAGTTTTCACACAAATGTCAACCCTTTGATGCCAAAAATGATTGATTGCATCCTAATTTGCTTAGGCCATGTTTAAAGCCTACACACAAAATAAAGTATGATCACGATGAATTAATTTGTGATTTCAAGAAATGATTTTAGTACCTGATGCTTCTATTCAAAATAATTTCATGAAGTCATGTATTTTCTTTTAATTAATTTAAAATTATTGTCTCTTTCAATTTTCAGAATCTTTCAAAACTACCATATATATAACACACGAATTCCATTAGTTTTCAATTTCAGAGCTTTTTTTCAGTTCTTAATAAAATCATAAAACATCTGATATTAGAAAAATTATCTGAAAAATTAATAACTAGAGCTCTATTTATTATTTTTTTTATTAAAATGTGAATTATTCCCGAGGTAACATTTTATAATAGTTGTGACATTGGGCAAGTTTCATCTTTGCTGTTTGGTAAATCACCATTTCTTCTATACCACTTTCAACAAAAGATGCTTCTAAACCACTTTCAACAAAATATTCTTCTATACCACTTTCAACAAAACCTGTATTTCTTCTACACCACTTTTAACAAATCCTGTATTTCTTCTATACCATTTTCAGCAAAAGAGAGATTTTACAAAAAAAAAAAAAAAAAATAAAAAAAAAAAAAAATAAAATAAAATAAAAAAAATAAAAAAAAAAACTTTTATGCATTTACTGTTTTATATATTCACAATTTTGACTAATTTACGATAAAAATCGGGCATGGTTAACTTTTCTTAGACGAAAAAATTAGAACATTAAGAATGAAGTATTTTGAGCCTTGACACCTGTAATTAATTTTGAGGAATGCCTTAATTTTATTCGCCGCTACCATAGTTGCTACGGGGTTGTTCTGCGATAAATATTTTTTTCATAAAACAATACCTACGACATTATTTTTATGATGCCGTAGTAATATAATGTTAGCTTCCTTTACATTCTGCTTTGAGAAATAAATTTTGACTTCAATTTTTCAAAATATTTATTTTCAGTTGTGATTATTACAAATTGATCACTAATATTTCTGATAATTAAAAATTGTGAAAAGCTTCCTAATTTATCTCATAGTTTTTAGAATATATTTTTAAGTAATGTCAATTGTTTATAGTATCTAGGCGGTATAAATTCTGCTTAAGCTTCTTCAAAAATTAAAAAAAAAAAAAAAAAATTTGTAACTCTACGAACGAATAAAATCTCACTTGAATTTTTAATCTTTTACCTTATTAAATAACAGGCTTTTCCTTCCAACAGAAGAAATTTTTAACCAGCTTTTAATAAATTATCAAATGAAGTACATAATTTAATACATAGCAGTTTATTATGAATAAAGATACGTAATTTACTACTAGTTTACTTAAGTAAAGTTTGTAATTTTTTTACATACGTATCACTTTTAGTTTTGTAAGTCATTGATATTGGAAAAAAATTAATTTTCATAAAACATTTAAGAAGTTTAGGTAGGTTCTATGAAAACTAGAAAAGAAGAATTTTGTCATTACTTTTAAGAACATTCTAGAAATAATTATTGACATTATTTTAAGCACATAGATACGTTAAAACTTAATTACTTTGTTAAAAAGAAAACGACACGAAAATTTTAATTTGATTAAAAAGCAAATGTGTATATATTATTATTTGCGAGTCTTAACTTTATAAATCATCTCTCAAAATATTGCACAAAATATTAAGTTTTCACTTAAAGTATTGAGCAATATATTTTACCTCTTTATCTTAAGCCAAAGATCATACAATTAATAGCCTTATCCTAATACTCAGCAACGCGAAGATCAATTAACAAAGGAATAAAAATATAACTTTTGAAAGGTTATCAATTCACATAATTTAGATGTTACAGATACCTTAAATGATGTTTTAAAATTTAAACCAACGCACTATATCATTTAAATATGTATTTAAATATTATTTTTATGTGTAATTACATAAAAATAATATTTAAATACATTTAATAATTCACACATATATATTTAAACTGATTTTGTAGTTTTGGGTTGATATTATTTTTTTTTTCAAAAAAGAAATAAAGAAAAGGAACAAACAAAGCAGTTGTTTTTTGTTTGAAATATAGCGTAATTTTAAGATATCAAAATGATTTCTTTTAAATACTAAAATTATATTGAATATTTGAGGCATAACAAAAAGTCTTTGTTTAATTATTATATAAACTTATCATCTTAATAATGCAAAGTGTTTTCATATACAACTGATTAATTATTATTTTTATGAACATGCCAACATAAATAAATTTTCAATTGGAAAAAAAAAGTAATTTCGAGCGTGTTCATCTTTTAGTTACAAAAGTATATGAAATTATTAAACTTCAATATTTTTTTAATTAAAACTTTGCTGAAAATTAATAACTTTTCGAAGTGAATTTTTAGGAGGCGAAAAAAATTTCATTACATGTGAAATAAAGAAGAATTTGAGAATATCAAAAATATAACCTCTTGTTATCAAAACTTCGCGCTATAGTAATAACAATAGTTAAAAAAAGTACTTGTATAGATTATTGAGTAATTTAAGGAATATAATTATATATATATATATATATAAACACGGAAAATGAAAAATTCACTAGTGAAAATTTAATGTTTCATAATAAAATTTAGTAAATACTCATTTTTGTTTATGACTTTAATTATTTGCCTTACTGAGTCATAAAGCCAATTACACTTTCCAACTTTAAAATGATGCAAATTTTTAAGAAACTATTTTATAAAAGTAGAAAATCACTATTATACTGATTTCGACAATTGCGGGGTGGCGCTGCGGAGGCAGCGAGACTACGTCAGACATTGTTTTGTTTTTGAAGAAGAAAGAAGAGAATGATGGTGTCTATGGAGAATGTTAGAATTGTTTTTCGCTTATAATTATTTAATGTAATTTTATTTTGTGTTCTATGAATTTCTAGAAGATAACTAATATTTTTATGCTAAATAATGTGTCATTAATTTGCAACACAAATATAATTCAATATCTTTACAGTACTATCGGAATAAAAAAAATGCCATTTTCATTCCTTATCTCAAAAGTATCTTGTATTCATTTTTTTTACCTTCATGTAATCATATATTTGTTCAATGAACAAAAATTAAGCCAATAACAGTTATAAGTTTCTAGAAACACGAGAATTCAAGCCTTCAATACAAGGGAAAAAAAATCAAATTTATGTAAAGATTGAATTTTTTAAAACATTTTCAGAGCTTATTTTCATAGTTCATACATATTTATTATTTAATAGAACCTTCTACATTTTAATTTTGATTATGGGCTTGCTTATCCGGAGTATCGATTGCTGTTAGATTATTTTTTAGCTTGTTACTTCATAAAAGATATTTTCAGTTCAAAAAAATACATAACAAATTATGAGCTATTATTTTAAAAATTGGAAATCAATAAACGCCTAATTATAGAAACCACGAAAAATATATAATAATTTAAAATTTTATATATTGAAAATTTCTTAAAATGCTGCCATGTAGATCTAAAAGTTTCATTGTTGTTCTAATAAAATTGAAGCCATATTTAGATGCTTGAATTTGAAGTACTTTTTCATCAATAAATTTAGGTTCATGGAAAGTTATTTGATAAAATATTTCGCAAAAATTTCTAACTGATTTTCGCCTCAATCTTTACGAAATACAAAATTATAATTTATGCTGAAAACAAAAATTAAAAAAGAGTGACATACTTGATCTGAATTTTAATACGACTTTTGAGAGGTGGTTTGATAGAATTTGATTTCAGATGAGTGAAAATTTGGCTTTAGATTAATAATAGTCGGATATTAAATAAAAAAAAATTCCATCTCTCATAATTTGGACTCCGTAGGCAAACAGCCTATTCGCGAAGTGAGTGTAAGGCTGTACGTGTCCATTGTGAAAAAAAAAATTTATTGGGAGATCATAAGAATTCCCTTGCCGGACTGGGAAAATACAATCTTTCCAGCAGTAGTGCCCCAGTCTAGACGAGTAAATACCACGCTTAACTGATGGTAGGCTTTTCCAAAAAGACACATGTCCAAAAAAGAGACAAAAACAGCTATGTGGGGTTTCTATGGCCCTAGGGGCACTTTATTAGAAAGTGGACCGTATTCACGTGCAGCTGAGAGGAAACTTAAAATCGACCCACCCCGAGGTGACATGCAACTCAACTGCTGTTACGGAGTGAGCCACAGTCCGCCCATTGAAGATTTGTTTCCAAAAATGACAGGTGCTGGATATGTCGTTACCAGGAGAATCTTTGGTGATTAACATTTCCAGCTTGTCATTGACAAATGTGCTGTTTTGTTCGTGGTGGTCAGTAGGTGTCTCCTGCCGAGTAGTTTAATACTTCATACATGATCTGGACATCAAAACGCTGACCTATGTAGTTTCCAAGGATGCGCTATGATGCTCTCCGTCTTGAAAAGAGTTCTTGTAAATTGTAGCAGAATACACGCGCCCTCGATTGTTGAACTTGAAACTGTGGGAATGATGCATTAGCCATCTGAGAAACCACTACAATGGCCAGCTAAACGCATTGTGTTGGGCTTGCTTCATATTCGAAGAAACCACTGAGAGAATCAGTCTCTCGTAATTTGGATAATTTTGTTCTTAGAACGATATTTTTTGTTTTATTCTTCTAATTAATATTTAAATAACATTATTTAACATGCCAACTATTTTTAATATTCCTAATTGCTTAAAACTAAGAGATTTTACAAAAATTTACAATCCGCCTGCTTACACACAAGCATTTATTGGTTTCAATGACTTTTAACTTAATATATAATCTCATATTAAGCACATTTGCAGCTTAGATAATATTTACTTGACTTAAAGTACAAGGAAGAAATAATACAATGCACAGAGAGATACAACTCAAAAGAACTGTTCATGAAATCTGACAGATTTTTGTTTTGGTATTATATATAGAATTGATTCCATATTATTTTTTTATTGCAATTGTGTCGTAAATCTAAAAATAATATTTTATGTTATGTTTTGAAGTTTTTATAATCTACTTTCGACACATAATTTTTTATTTGCTATGCAATTTTTAAATATCTTTTTTATTTAATCTAAAATGTATTTTCAAACATCTTTTTTAGAATATTTATTTTTCAATCATAATAATAATGATAATGACAACAAATTACGAGTAACTAAAATAAAATAAATAAATTTACAGTTACTACGAAACCTTTTCTCTGATAGTATGTTAACAAAATGATAACTTTTAAATTCAATATTATCAAGTACCATTAATTTATTCTTTTTTAAAATTTCTAACATTTCAATGAAGTGTTCTGAAAACATCACAACAAGCCGTTCATAAAAGTCAACAATGGACGACAAAGAAAGTTGATTTTATATTTACATTCGATTTATCATTACAAAAGAGCAATTGTGAAATCAAAATTTAATATTTTCAAATAAATATTTTTATTGTTAATAAATATTTCAATTTACATATTTTTCTTGTTTGAAAAAAAAATGGAGCTTTTCAAAAGCGTTCGATAAAATGTATGATATCACATTCCATGTATAACATCATATAAAGCAAATCACATGTCTACAAGATAATCTAATTGTCGTATTATGAAGATTTCTGTTATACTTGATTGGCCGAATGTCGTAATTTGCACAATATTCTACTATTAAATTCTTACAAGTTTTTGGTGTAAAAACGTCTTTTATGTTCCAAAACCGGTTAGACCAAATGATATTGCAAAGAATAGGAATGAGATTTTAAGTTTATTGCTGCTTTTGTTAACATGAGTATACTAAACATCTGTGAAGATAGTTTTTCTAATATGAGCCGTTTATTTTGAAAGTGGCCCATGTCCGTTTTTTTCAATTCGTGATATTTAAGGGGTTTCGTTTCAATGAATTTAAAAATATACGTATAGGATACTAATAGATTATACTGCTTAAGTTTATTTAAGGGTGTTAAATTTACAGCTATTAAAATATTGACAATTATTAAGTGAATAATATGCGTTTTCTTATCAAGAATGGAGTTAGGCCACTTTCAAAATTAACGACTAGATTCATTATAAAAATTGAAGGTTCCCAAGTCCATTCAACATAATTTAAGATGCTTCAAATTGAAAAAACAATATCAAATTTATTTTACATAATTTAAAACACTTTGGAAACATAATTTATACTATTCAAAGCATTTTTTAACTACATAACGTAAAGAATTAAAAACATAAATTTTTTATAAAACAATTTACTACTCATCTACATTGTTGTACGTGTGAAATCGATTTAAATAAATATGATATTCCGGTGGATATATCATATTTTTGTCCTTGTATTTGGCTGATGTAATTTGTCTGATATTTTCATACAGTGGTGTCAATACAATATTTTCTAACTTTCTTGGTCCACTCCTACGTAGTAACAAATTCAGGACTTTAAAATTTCCTTCTCATTAATTGATGTCTTATAAAAAAATGTTTTATACAGTTCACCTCTGACAAAACACATCCAACATATTTTTAACCAGTTTATTGATTCTCCATTAGAATTTTTTGCCCTTTTAAAAACTGCTTTTTCTAATAATTTTGTTGAAATGATATCTTTTTATCTCATTTTATTTACAATAAAATTATTACCTTTCCAACATTTTTTAATAATTTTGGGGATAAAACAGTAAATTATTTGTAATAGCACTTCTATCACGCCAAAATTTAGTAAAAATGAATGTCCTGATATTTAAAATATGTGAGCTATGATTTCACATTATTTTCCAAAGATTAGACAATTTTTTACCATATTAAAGCTATTTTAATGTTTCTATTTTGCCTGGCGCACATGTCACTGTAAGCTATAATGTGTCTTTTATTTCAGAAATTTTTAACATGTTTTTAAATGCATGAAATAATTTCTTGAGCACATCTAGATGCAGTAGTTTCATCTCAAACGTACATGTAAGCAATATTGTTATGAAAATTATGTGTGAATACCCAAATATTGAACATAAATATTTTGCTTGTAATATGCTACTGAGGTAGTCAACTTGGGATACTTTCATCCCAAGGGAGTTGCCTTCATTAATTGAATTCATCACTGATTTCGGATATTATCAATAGTAAATATCTAAATTTAAATATAAATGGAGTTATGCCACTTTCAAGATAAACAGCTCATATAACTTCAATGTATTTCAAAAATATATTAAATTACACGATGTTCAAAGTGCTGCCAACATGTAATTTAAAAAATTTATGTCTAGCAAAATTATTAAAGTAGTTCAAATTTCTCTTTTGGTATAATAATGCTGACATTTCATAATATTTTTGTGTTGATTGAAAATTTATGTCAGTCATTTGTCAATTTATATTTAAACAAGAAAAGCAAATGTTGTTTTGCTTCTTTTACAAAGTACCATACATTAAATGATT
>JAPDSC010150987.1:0-18592 GCA_026290005.1 Latrodectus geometricus
AAAAAAATTGGAAAAAGTTGAGAATCTATGCTCTAGTACTCAACAATTAGTGGTTTCAATTACGACAAAAGAATAACAAGTAATTCATTAAAATATTGATAAACTAATCTAATAACTAATATAGTAAATCTATACTATTTTTATCTTATAATACACTTTTCACAGAAAATGAAAATCATAAAAGTCAAATAATTCAATTCCAAAATAACCATTTATACAACATATTTGTTGAAAATTTAATTAACCCTTCTTTGCATGATTTTTTCTTTATTGGTGAAATAAATCAAGTTGATATAATTCATGTTCAAAAATAAAGGAAAAATGGTTAAAAAAAATCTTAGTATATATTTATAGTATAAATTTAGCAAAAAACAATATGCTAAAAATTTCCATCATCATCAAAAGTTAGATCATTAGCTAAATACTAAATAGAAATAAAAGAGGAAAATAACAGAAACACGTGTTACAAACCTTTCTTCCACTCATTTTCAATTTTTTAGTAATAGAAACTCTAATATAATAAAACAAAATTATAAACGGAATCATACGTTTATTGCAACTACAACAAACAGCGGAATGAGACAACTTTAAGCTCGTTTCACTGATAATGACACTTGTTTATTTTTGACAGCTATGTTTCTTTTTATGCAATGGACATTAAAAAGGTATCCAAACAGGATCAACTTAAAGTGGACTAGTTCTTTTATATAATTTTTGGGCATTATAGGTTATGATGGAAATTTCCACCATTATGCAAAGAAGGGTTAATATCATATGCTAAAAAATCTTTCCTAGCCTCTCTGGCAAAAAAAAATTCTTGATATATAGAAATTAGTCACTCATAAGTCCTACTTCTTGTTATAAAAGCACTCTAGTTTAAATAGGCATAATAATAACATTCTGGTGCAATAAAACTGGCTGTTAAAAACTAATCATTGGGTAAAAATTCATTTATTAATCATTTAATGTGTTTCAAATTTTATTAATTAAAATATACTTCTCAAATGGAATTCATACTTAACCTTTTAATACAGACTTAATGCAGAAAGCATACAATAGATTAAAAAAAATTATTCATGTCATGATTTTACCAAGATATATTTTTTAGATTTCATACAAATATACTTATATATTTAGATACTTTAAAAAAAATTGATTTTCATATGAACAAGGTCAATTTAGTGAACAGATTTATGGCCAAATAAATAGACATTTAAAACTTTTTATTCAGTGTTATCATGTACCAATATTTGTACTTATGAAACATCCAATGCAAGTTTCCATCTTGTAAACCAAGTTAATATAAATAGAATTCTTAATATAAAAGTATTAATTAGGAATATTTCTTTTAATCCTTTTTCTCACATATATAAGACTTGTTGTAAGTGATTATATCACAATCTTCTTGAAAATTATTCAAAACACATTTCTCAACACACAATTTCATCTGATCAGGATTTTCCTTAGCATGAACAACTACATGTCTTTTTAAATTACTCTTTTTTGAAAATTTTTTATTGCATATCTTGCATACCGTTGACATTTCATTGAGGTGAATGCGATAGTGCCGCTTCATGTTATAAAACACATTAAATTTCTTATCACATATTTTGCATATGTAATTACTTTCTTTATTATGAATACGGTAATGTTTCCTCAAATAATAGTCATTAAAAAATTTGCTATTGCATATTTCACACACAGAATTCTTTTCTGTTGCATGTGAATATCTGTGTTCTTTGAGAAGATTTAGATAAACAAATTTTTCTCCACAAGTTTCACAAGAATAATTTTTTTCTTTCTTATGAATAAGGTTATGCAATTTTAGGTTATCAGAGCGTGGGAATCTTTTATTACATATTTCACACACAAAAGGCTTTTCCTTAGTGTGAATAAGATAATGTTTTCTTAAAGTGGTTCTAATTGCAAATGTTTTATTGCAAATTTCACACCTATGAGACTTTTCATTTGTATGGGTATGATAATGTCGTTTTAATGAGTTATTATCGATAAATGATTTATTACATATTTTGCACTCAAAAGGTCTCTCATTGATGTGAGTTAAGCAATGTCGTTTTAGACCATCTTTACGGGCAAATTTCTTATTACATACATCACACTGATAAGACTTTTTATCATTGTGGGTATGGTAATGTCTTGTGAGGTATTTGGCCAAAGTAAATGCCTGGTTGCATATTTTACAAACAAAAGGTCTTTTTTCCTTTTTTGTGGTGCACTGATCTTGAACATCAGGTTTTTGATCAATGTCTTCATTGCCCAAATCGCTTGAAACAGTCTCCATTTATGTTATTTATGCTAAAGAATTTAAGAATAATGAAAGTCCAAAATATGAAATTTTTAAATTCTTAATCACAAAGAGTATGCTTAAAAAAATTCTTTTTTCATATTTATCTAATATTTTAGAAACATTATATTTTATAAAATAAAATTTTAAAAAAATTGTTATAAATGCTATTAAAATTAAGCGTTACTTCTTGAGGATATTGTCTAAATTTGATTTTTAAAAAAATAACTTAGAAAAAAAAAATCATAATTTCTTAAGAGACGGTTTGAAAGGTTTTATAAGTTTATATCAAATTAATAAAAAAAAACATAATAAGTATGCAAAGCATTAAACACATCAACAATTAAAAGACCAAGATATTAGAAAAAAATTCTATAGGAAGAATTGGATGCTAAACTAAAATGGTATAAATAGAAAGCAGTAATACAAATTTGCCGGTTATGTACGTAATACGATTCGTTGTTTAATTTAACCAGAAATAATCCGGCATTTTTTTGAATTCCTTTTAAAAATTTTGTCAGAATTGAGTGATTGGTTTCCACACTTTCAACAACAAATAACAGCCATTGTCTCCATTCAATATATATTTAATAGCTGCTTCATATACATTTCTAGAGACATGGAATTTAGGTTAAAATATAGTGAGACACATTTTTGAAGCTCGATACTAATAAGTTTATATCTTATATAGAGACAAAAAATTTTGCAATTTTTTTATTAGCGATTGCAGACTTTTACCACATATGGTCTGAAGGAAATGGTTTGCTTATGCCAAGCTAACTTTTTTTGGACTGTACTCTTAAATTGAAACAAATACATCAACAAATATCATTCCTCATCGTTTTCAAAAGTATAATGGAAACTAATATAATAAGCACAAATAGAAAAGTGATATAAATGTTTAATATTTTCATTAAAAAATCATTTTTTATTGATTCCAAATACCGATAATGCAAATGAACAATGGACAAATAGCAAAATTTTATTCATCCAAATAATTTTTATAAGAAAACTTGTTTCGTGTCATTTTTATAACAAAATCTTATACAAATTTTACAAAACACTGTACAAATTTTTAAGTCACATTTTGTTAGTGTGAAACGTTAAAGAATTTAAAATCACAGGAATAGGTAAAAATCAAAATCGTCCGTTCAAAGTTTATTAAAAACATATTGTGATATGAAATACAAAATGATCTCATTTGAAATAAGTTATTGTGACTTATTATAATTTTCATTTCTGCCATGGTTTAGGTGAGCCCCGATCTGTATTTTAAAGCATTCAACACCTTGTCCATAGGTCTGGAAACCTCACAGGCAACACAACATTGTAAAAAACAATTTTAAGATAATCTTTTGTGTGATCAGTAGTTATCCTTCTTAAAAAAAGAATGAATCTTCCTCCCTTACTCGAAGAAGTGGTACTAAGTTCGAGAATCACTTATAGAGCTCTCTAGCTATATGTACATAAATAAGGGTGCAGTCGAGCACCAGACTGTACCATAAGATTAATGGATTTTAGAATACTCGCTCATCACTTTGCGCCCATAATTTTGAACCTCTTTCAGATGACTAGAAGCTATCAATTGATTTCGCGACTGAAAGATGTTAGTTTCTCCCTGGTTTTCTCCAGATAAAGACACTTTGAGAATAGCCTCTTGTGCTGAGTCTGGAATTATTACCAAAGACAATAGTGATAATCTTGATTTACCCAGAAATAGTGTTCAAATTTTGTAAAATAGAAATCAATTCTATTATTATTGTAAAACTGAATGAGAAAAACGCACAGAACTATTTTTTGGCTATAAGTCGAGACTGAGATAATGGCTATAAGCCATCATTGCTATAGAGCTCAAAACACCGTTTGTCTATATATTTTTATTCTAAACGCAGCAGCGAAGTCTTGAGACAACACATCTCATTCATATTTCTTTGCCACCATGCAGTTACAACCTCATACTAATTATTCGAATATGTGACTGTTGGCAACCTTATTCTCACCTCCTAGTAGTAGTAGTGTAGTGTAGAGCGATATATAAAATATTATTAAACTCTAGGAACCAACATAAGTGCCATTTGTAGTCAACGAGCAACTTTTTGAATATGAATGTCTATCTTCTAGCATACCCCAACAGTTCTTCATCATAATTCATTATTTGAGCTCTTCCGTTTATTCCTTTTAACTGCAATCTATGTAACTGAAGTAATTTTCTTTAAGAAACGGATTCCACAAGAAATGAATAGCTATTTTCACTTCTAAGTTTTTATTTTTTCAAACTTGCTTTATTATTATTGAAGCACAAAAATTAAAACCGTTTTTTGAGTATACTATGTAATAATCAGCTTGATTAACAAGCTGGTTCTCCGGAAAATGCTGAAAATTCTTAATCAAGATACATTAAAGAGAAAAATCAGATGCTTTTAAGCTTGAGCTTTGTGTAAATTAATTGCAAATGTTGAGTATTATACAATAATTAAAATCTTTTTTTAATAAACATAACGACTAATATTTCATTTACACTCTCACAGTTTTATACAATGCTTTAAAAAGCTGATCATTCAAAATCTCAGCCCCAAAAGACGTTATAAATAACCATTAAATGTAAAATTAACAAAGTATGACAAAGTACACCTAACAACAATAAAAATAACAGCGGAAAAACTGCTAGCCCTTTCTCTCCATATACAGATCGGATTTCGACAATGAGAAAAACCGGAAGATTTAGCATGAAAGGACGACAACATTGTCAGTATTTTCACTTTAATAAAGTAATCGAAATGGCGGATTTTGAAGTCAAACGTCGGTGCATTGATGATCTCACCGTCTCTGAATGGGTTTTCCATAAGGGGCATCTGATGTTCACCCAATTTTTGCAAAACATCTCAAAATCAGATCCAAGGGCTATTAGCATTACCAAATTGATGATCGCTTGATTCTGAATCTTGGTATTCTGGTTCACTAGCAGCAGAATTTAGAGAATTTAAATCACCATACTCTTTTGCCTGGACTTCAAATACGAAGTAATATAAATCATTTAACGCAGTCACTATGAGTCACGCATAAATGACTCATAGACATAATAAATCACAAAGCTCGGTGGAAATGCGAAAAGCTTTGTTGCAGATGATATGAATTCATTGTTAAATAAAGCTATTTAATGTAATAAAATGACATTGTCCCAAATGAATCCTAAATCTGATGATGAAACTATTGAATTTCTTAGTCAACAATAAATGCAACAATTAAACTTGAAATCATTTTTATTTCTTTAACAAGATATTTTTAACAATTTATTGTTACATTTACATGGTTTGAGTTTTTAAAACTCGCATTTTATTATAAATTTAAAATATTACAATTTAAACTCATTAAAAATTATTTTCATTTACTTTAAATACAAGTTCATTTCTAAAAAGAAGCCTCATTGTTTTAAAATTTTATAGTTGAATCGGTTTTGGAGCCACCCCATATCGCCAAGATCGAAATACGTTGCCAGATATGCATATTACAACTCCAAACTGAATTTCTTAATGCAATGAATTTCAAACAGCGTGTTTATTGGTTGCAATTATTTGATAACCAATACCAGGAAACATTTTTAAACTGAATACGAGAACAAAATAAATTTAAAAAATATTTTCAAAATAAATTTAAGAAATATTTTTAGAAAAAAATTGAATCTGTAGAAAGGAAATAATTTTTTAGAAATTTAAATAAAAAAAAATGATATCCTTACATTTATTGACCAAATATTTTTAAAATAATTTATTATTAGAATTGATTTAAACATAAATGAACAAAACGATTTTTATTCTAAGCGATTGTTTAGAATAAAAATCAAAAGAATATTTAGACATTACGCAATAGTTTGTCTTTGAAAAGAATATGAGAACACTTGTGTTATTTTTAATAGTAAGAGGCTGAGTGAGCGAAACGATTTCATGAATAAGTACTATTATTGTTCGAATTATAAGTTGAAAAATTAAGAATTGTTTATGTTAGTGTGGTGCAAGTAAACGTTATAAAAAAGGAATTATCATAACTTAATTCAAAAATGATGTTATTCACGTTATTGTTTTAACTATGTTGCTCTAAAGGAAATATTATAAACACAATCATATGTATTTGAATATTTGACAAGTATAAACAATGTTTTTTTTTTTTTTTCAAATTTTACATTTTCAAAATTTTTATAAAAGATTCTCATAAATTGAGTAAACAAATATTCTAGCCTTTTGTCTTGAAGCATATCTACAATATGTTAATAAAAGAAATATTCAAAATAGTGATACTCAAAATCACACGAAATCAATTTCAATGGGCGAGAAAATATTCACCGCTTTCGCCACGCGGCGGGCTAAAATAGGATTTTATCTAATTTTTAAAATTCAGTAATTTTATTTTTTAATAAAATCTAATAGCAAGTTTCTTATCAAACACAAAAATATTTCATTCATTCTTTAATTGCAAGCTTCATTTCTGAAAGAATAAACTTATGTAAAAGAGCAAGCTCTGTAAGTTTCATTCCTAGGAGCCAGTGCAGCGATAAAATGCGCGAAACTAGTTTACTGCCTCGGAATATTAGCTTGCGTTTTATGATGCAATTTGGACACACATGCCATATAACTCATTATGCTAATTTTTGAATATAGTGACATTTTTGGTGCATTTCCTTGTTTATCTGGCAACCTGGTTCTTATGGCGTCATAGAGATGGATAATAATGAACAAAATTCTATTTTGTTAACCACAGTGTTTACGTCATCATGAAGAAATTTATTACATCACAGTTACATCTTCGTGGGAATACGTCACAATTATGTAATATAGGTAACATTTTTCATCTCTTAAAAAAAAATAATAATAATAATAATAATTGACAGGATGGATTATACAACATTTGTGCTGTAACATGATTGTGTACATTTAAAATTTGTTTTGTGTGCTATAGTATCCCTTGAAACAAATTATTAGTAATTTGATTTTATTTGACTGCTTACCGCGAAAAATGGAAATTGGGCCAAGCCAGCACAGGATTCTAGGATTTTGTCTTAAAAGAAACTTAATTCATTCATTTCAAATTTTAATGAACTCTAAATGGAACTCTCATTTCAAACATTAAAATTCTTTACTTATTCATTCTAAATAAAAGAGCCGCTATATTTAAAAGATATCTCCTTTAATATCAAATTTTAGTAAACTCTAAATGCAAGCATCGTCAACTTCATTTAAAATACACAACACAAATGTATTGTGTATTTTATGTTTACAAAATTCAAACCAATTAAATTGACAAAGTATGAACACATTTTATATATTTAAAAAAAAATCATATGAAATAATTGACAAAGTATATAGTTTTTAAATACAAGAAAAAAATTACATGTTCTTACAGACAATTCCTATATATAATATTTTTATCATTCATTTCATAGCAGCTATTACTACTGTCCTATCTTTCCTAATTTTTTAAACAAAAAGATCCAATAATTTAAATTTAATTCCTGTAAATATTTGCAAATCTTGTTAGTACAGAATACTGATCTCAATTCCATAATTTTCTAAGCAATAGATTACTAGCATTACGATTATATTTAAAAGATTTAAAGTGGCTGAATGAATCGATTATTTTTTGCTCAGTGTAATTCGATTACTATCAGTCATGTCTTTCACGAGAAAATGAAGTATTCTATTTCGCCGTCGCAGCTCTCAGCGAAAGGACATGTTAGTTGACATTATACGGAAAGTAGATAAAAATAATAAAATTGTAGTAGTAAATTTTGATGTCCAAACGCTTTTTCCTCCAAAGTGGAAGCAAAAGCATTTCGATAAGAAGTTTGCAAAACGGTTTAGGATTTCATTCTAAAATTTTATTTAGAATGGAAATCCTAAAACATCAAACTAACAATCAAACTGAATATAATTGTTTGACAGTGTTATTGCTAGTGTTTGGATCTATTTTTAGGAATCACTTAACATGAGGATAATATTGTGATAACTTTTGATATTTAGAGAATGGAATACATTTCTGTCTCAAATCTAGTTTTGCCTCCACAATAAGAAATTAGAAAAAATAGCAATGGATGCTTAAAGAATGTGGAATTCTTTAATGACTAAAAAGAGCTTTCTTATATGAATTTAACTAAAGAAAGATTTCTCCACAAATGGTACCTATTCTAAGCATATGGCTTTGATTAATATTATTGGTAGCAGTCTGTTCTTTTGCATAACCTATTATCAGATATCTGAAAGCACATTTTTTTTTCTAATATTTTTTAAATTATTTTCAATACTACTATTAAAACAAGTTATTAGGAATGTTTTCCCTTTATTTCACAAAATCTAATTTTTTTTTAGTCATCCTTTGCAGCAAACGATATTACGATATAAAACGATATAAAATTAACGATATACGATATATTACGACATAAAATTAACGATATAAAATTAAAATCCTTCAGAATGTTGGATGAATTTATAAATAAAATTCTTATACTGTAGTATAGCATTAGGATATTGTGAATGATTAAATATTTCTATGCAACATTCCTTTACAGGATTGATTGTAAATTTGTTTCACACAAGTTTGAGCAGGAAAAGAGAGATGCATATTTGAGGAATAAAATACATTACAAGTTCTTTAATGTCTATAAAATTAATAACACACAATTATAAGTTACAAAAATTTTGATAATATTTTTATTAAAATTTTCTAAAACTCAATTAATCACTAACAATTCACAAAAAAATCAATAATTTTGAAATTGAGTACAGCAACAAGGAATATTTAAAACAAATAAAAAATTAACTGGTTAATAGATTTTTTACACATGATTTCCTTCTTTTTTACTAGTTTTAAATTTTCTCAACAAGAATGAATCCAGTGGTTCAGAGGAAGAAACATCTATAAAACAAAGAAAATTTGTGAACATTATGCATTAAATGGAATTATTTTAAACTACAATCTTAAACTACTTTCATTATAGGGAAATTAACACTGAAAATCCATAAGTAATAGATTTTTTGCAGAAAAGTTTTAAAACAAATATGTAGAAATTTTCTTAAGTTTACAACATATAACATTTTATGAAAATGATGTTCGATTAGTAAATTTTTTCATATTATATTTGCACTATATCCTACTTCAATTTTATTTGATTCTAATCAGTTTTAGCTAGAATCAATATTAATTTCTATCTTTATTCTTTTTTCCATTAAATTCTTGTAAATTTAAATATTCAAACAAATATTTTGGTTAAGTTAATTTAGTTTACAATTGCAAAATTCAGTTTTATGCATTAATTCTCATAATAAATATAAAATTTTATTTAAATAAATTTAAAATGGATTTTTTTTAAAGAAAAATTGAAAAAAATGCATGTTTTAATATTTTTCAAATATTTTTTAATTTAGAGACATCTATCTGGAAGAGCTGCCCTCGATTCTTTCAGAACTTCAATTTATGAAATATTTCTCCAAAGCAGTTTATAGACAAATAAATTCTCACACAATTGGCGGCCATACTTAACTAAAAATAGTTCCACTTAATTAACTGTTTTCAACTGCAGAAATAATAATCTCATCTTTCAGAAAATTGCTCAAACCACTGATAAATATAAAGACACATAAAATCCATAAACATTGTAATTGATTTTATAAAACCTTTTATGCACTGCTCCATGGATAATGATTGAAAAATAAATACATTAAACTTAATAACAATTATAAATAATTTTTTCAATTACTTATTTGTTTTAAATCAGTTTAATCGTTGGCTAATCTATAGATGACTACATTTACTTGTTAGGGTTTAGTTTATTTCCTTAATTACTAAACACGATTTTATTCCTTTTACTGGATTCCACATTTTCAAAAATGGAAAATCATTAATAAATGACTTCTCTGCTTACTTCAAATTCCTCAGAAGGAAAAATTTAACTTTAGGGTACCCTTTGGAGAACTTGGCAATTTTTTTTCTTTTCTTTTCTTGAGCCATTCCTGTTTGCGTCGATTACAGTGCTAAAAAGTATGATTGAACTTTAAAAAATAACACAACTTCCTTTGGATTTTCAAGATTCTAAAAACGATAAACCAACCAGAGACTCGACTGGATAGAAATCAATCAGAACACTATTCGGTTTTGCCCAGATTGGCGATCAATCGCGATCACAACTTGGAGAGAATCAAAGGGGTACCTTAAAGTATAGTCTAACCCCTCAGAAATTTATGCGTTTTATTATTCTTTTATTTCTTTTGTATTACATACTTTCGTAACTTTTATATGATATTAAAAAGGTTTTAAAACAAGAACACTAATGGTAATGGTAAAAGAAGGTAATGTGATAGAAACTCAAATGTGATAGCAAAATAATCACATGGGTAATTATTTTGCAATCACAAAATCATAAAAATTTTTGCCATTAATGAATACTTCATTTTTTAGAGAAATACAACAATTACCATATTTTCCTGTACATAATCCGCGGATTTTGTGTTAAAAAAGTTCCGAATTTCATTATGCGTATTATACGCCGCCGCGGATTATCTGATAAAAAACATTCTCCATCAGAAAAGCTTACAAGAAAGTTTTGAAAGAAATACTGTTCATGTTTCATAAAATAAATAACAGGTGGTACCCATGACACATCTGAATAAATTAAGCTATAATCAGTTTAGTCCAATTACGTTCAAAAACGAATTCGGTTCTTTGTAAAGATATTACAGTTGCATTTCCCTAACGTCATTTTGCAATTTGTCTTGAAGTGAGCTGTTTCGTTTTGAAAATATTCAACTTCTTATATCGTCATATGGAAGCGAAAACTTTTAAGTTACAGCAGATTTCAAATTAAAAGCTGTAGCGAAAGCAAATAAAAAAAAGGTGACAAACGTGAAGTGAAAAATAATGAACGCGTGGTATAAAAGAAAAATGTAATAAACGCAGTTTGTAAATAATCCATTTTTTTCATTTAAATATTAACAAAGCATATATAAATATATATTTTAATGTGTTTAACATCATTTTAAAAGTTATTAGAAAATAAATATCGATCAGTTTTACAAGAATCTACAAATTATCACTCTCGATCAATCTCGTGCTTTCATCTCAAGTTTATCGCACTTTGCGATGAGGTGGATCTAGACATATCTTTTTCATAATAAATGCTCTTTTTTCTATACAAATTATTATGTTTTAATAATACACTGTATTTTTTTTATTTTATGTGACACCCATATTATCACCAGTACAAATTTAGACTATTAGCTGAAAAAAATTGCGCGGATCATGTGCCGCTGCGAACTATGTGACGCTTTTTATCCTTTTACTTGAAAAAAAAAGGTCATGTGGATAATAAACCGTTGCGGTTTATATACAAGAAAATATGGTAATTTAAGATTGCTGTTAAATCTAACATACTTTCAGCTTAAATGATCTTCTGTTATCAGTTTGGAAATTTTGGATTTATTAATTATAATTCAAATCAATTTTAGAGCTTAATTTCTGAAACAATATACTATTTCTTAATGTTTAATTCCAATTATATATAAAAGGACTTCAATAAAAATCCACATTAGACATTACATATTTTCCATTTTTTATAAATAATGTTTTATATTTTACTTTCATGTAAAGGGGGGACTCTGCTGAGTTAAAGTCTTCTATATTTCAGCACATCAATTTGAAACATCTTGAATAGAGGAATTATTTTGGTATGAGTTACATTTCAAAAAGTAAGCATATAGCATCTGCCAAAACATTTACTACTAAAGAACAAAGTTAATTATTTACCAAAATTAGAAATTGAGAAATTTAATAAGATTTTTCAGAAATTTCAGGATAAATTTAAAAAGATAAGGACATTTCAGGAACAGTTTATGGAAAAAATTGTGAATTTCAAGAATATCTAAAAATTTTCAACTGTAAATGTCTTAAAAATTTCATTATTTTAAGCTACTGTACAACAATTATGGTTAACATATTTAGAGTTAAGAACACTGATATCAAAGACCCTTTATTACATTTGCACTACATCACAATGCTCTTATATTGTGTTCTTACATAACTTACAATATGTGATTATGAAGTGTGACATTACAGTATGTGACATTGATACTATATAAGCAATTGTTTAATATCACAAAAATAAACCAAAGTTTTCAGTTGAAGTTTCAAAATGTCAGCTTATGAAATTCAGCATAATAAAATATTAGTAATAATATTTTATGTATTTCTGCATTCATAAAAACTAATCAAATAAATAAATATATTAAATAGATTCTTTTATCAATATACTTTATAATAATTAAAATTAATATTGTAAACTGAGTAAAATAAATGTGAAATGGAAAGCATATTTGATTATTGAAATTTATAAAGTGGTGTAGAAGTAGACCACTATCATAAGTATGCTGATGTCTAAAATTAAAAACTAAACTAAACTCTGTGGCATGACAGCCCATTAGGGGACCAAAGTCTACCAGTGGCCATACCTGTTTTTTTTTTTTTTTGGCCAAGGACTCTGAGATGTGAAACATATGTATCAATTAGGTGAAAAAATGGGAAATTTCAACAAAAATAGGTTTAACATATGAAATTAAAAATGAAAACTAACAACTTATGAAGAGCAAAAAATGGTAACAAAAAATTTTCACAGGAATTTGTTGTAGTCTGATATGTAAATGAGAGCAGCATTGGTCAAAATAGAATGTGTCATATGTTGCATTTTTTAGTAATGCCTATTTATATTCTTTTTTGTTTTATCCAATAAGAAGGCTATATAGTTATGCAAAAATCTTAGCAAATTTTCATACTGTTAATGACAAAAAAGTAATGATTTTAATATCTGGAGAGACCTTGGAGGGCTTTTTGACAGCTAATGGTTCTTCCCAATGGATTTAGTAAATGCTCTATGGGATATATATTTAGAGACTTTGTAGTTATACCATATGATAAATATCCTCTTTCTGATAGTAGTCAACAAATGACAACCTGTATAATGAGGTGTTATTTTAAGTAAATGGTTTTCTCATAACATCTCAAATCAATGACACGCAGAGTTCAAAACTCTAAACCCAAAACTTTCTTCTATCACTATTTAAGAAAACAAGATATATAGTGATGTGCGGACATTTAACAAGATTTCCTCCCAAATAAAAATTCCGATATCAGAAATATGATTTCTGTTATGTTTGAGGGATGGTAGTATCTCATAGGTTCTCCCCAGTTGAAAATTCATTAAAAATTGCTTTTTATGAGCTGAATCTCAACTTTTCACTGATCTTGACCAGTCCAAGAGTTACTGTTCACCGATGCAAGACAGATAAGCTATGATTTAAAACTGAGTCAGAAAAGTACATTCCACTAATCTTCAGGCATAAAGGGCTCGCTCATCAAGTCATAACTATATAGTTTGTCTCAATATTATTGTTCTACATACAACAATAGGGTTTTCAGACAGCTTCCCAGCAGTCTATGGTACTGTGCATTTATGTGCAATTTATGAGACTTATAATGATAGAAATAATTAAATTAATTCATTATACATTTTCTAGTCATTTAAAATTAGTTGCGAGTACAACATTATCCCATTCATAATGCTTTGAAACATATAATAATTTGCACTATTTCAATATAAATTCAACATATTCAGAGATAAATGAAAAATTAATAGAAAGCATCTTTGCTTCAAAGGCAAGTAATAGTTCATTGATTTCATCTTGCAAATAACTGTAGTTAGAAAAAATAGTGGCACAATAATTAATCTGAAAATATCCAAATTTTCAATATCTCAAAAGCACAATTTAAAAACAACTTTTGAAGATTATTTTTATGTATTTCAAATTTTTCTTTGATTAGGATTCCATGCACAAATTTGGTACACTAAAAAATTGCCACTTTTCATCTTTAAATTTCCCTATTTTAAGCCATTTTTTTTTTTATTAAACAAACATTTAGACACACAGGCTCTAATTATTTTTTAAATTATATCATTTAAGAGCAGTTTTGAATATTTCTATTGATTACAAAATTTTAATTCAAGGCACCAGAGTTTTACATTCCAATACTTTTAAAAAAATTTTATAACTATGTTAAAGCAGTTAATTTCCCAGAACATTAAACATAGTTATTGACATATTACAAATAGTAATTGAAAAGTATAGTTCTCACCATCATATTCTAAAATAACACATGGATAAGGTTTTAACAAATCTCTGAGTGTTTGAATGAAGCAATTTCTGTGATAAACCCATGTTTCTTTCTTCATGAGGTCTCTAATTTCCCACAATGTACCAAGTGAACTGGGATATTGTGCAATAACATAGATATCCTGAAAGAGACTCTTATCATGTACAAATTTAATAAATAAAATGTAAAAACTTATAAGAGCTTTTAAAAACAAGAAAAAATTAATTAGTCATGAATGACAATAATTTACTGTTTCTTAAGTAAATTGTTAATTGTAGTTGACAAACATTTTTTGTTGAGAAAAGTTCAAAATACACGAACAATATTAACTTTGTCTTGTAATGTAAAAATAAATGCATTATTTTAATGTAAGCAATTTTAAATAAATTATAATTAGCTTGATTGTAATCAATTCTTTACACAGTTTATTATATATATGTTTCATATTTTTTCTAATAAATCCAAATGATTTGACTTCTGTATAAATGTTAAATATTTTTGTTAAAATGATATCTAATTCAATTAATTTGTTAAATATTTAAATTAATGCTGAGGACTTTATTATAATTAATAATTATTAAAAAACAATAAATACATTTAAAATCTAATAAGTATTCCCAGCTCAAAATTTTAATAACCTTCCAAGTTGTTTAAAAGCTAACTTTTCATAGTAATAAAGTTGGGAAATAATGCAATTTTCAACTTTTTTTAATAATAATTGAATGGTGCAAGATATAAATAAATATATTTCAGTTTAATTAAAATGTAATAAAATTAAAGATTAATGCCCTATAATAGTTGAAGAGTTAATAAGAAGTTTGCAAGAAAAGAATATTAAAAAACCTAATGTGTTTAATGTTTTCAAGATTAGTTTGTTAAATTCAATATCAGAATAAGAAAAAGCTTTCATTGATATAAAATATGAATAAATAATTTCCTCAAGCAAAAATATGAATGTGAATTAATAGGATGTTTAAGCAGTATATTTAAATTTCATATAACATAGGCCAAAAACTAAACTAAATTTAAATAATTAGATAAAAATAGAAATATATTTAATAATAGCAATAACAATAAAATAAATTTAAAATATTTGATGAAATACATTTTGTATTACACAGGTACATTTTGTACAGAAACTTTTAGTAATAGATAAATATAATAGTTAAAAAATCAAATACATCAATTATATGTATCAATGACAACTTACAGATTCTTGGTCCATAACTTTATAAACAGGAAATTTATAACTTCTATTTAAATTTGCTCCTTGATCACACTCTGTTTCTTCTAAAGACCCATCATGTAATATGTTTTGTGACCTATCTGATAATTTACCCTCAATTTTACAGGAAAATGGACATACCAAAACTAGGGAATTTGAGGTTAATTTTTTACCAGATGATAAATAATCTTTCACTTTTTTAGACCAATCTGTAAATAGAAAGATGTTTATTAAAACAAGATTTAATAAAATTATAAACATAATTAATTATTTGTTAAGCTCCGTTTTTGATTATATCTTACAACTGCTGATTTGATTTCAGTGCTAGGTATTATAAAAAATAGCAGTTGTGTGATTTTTACATCTATTTGAAATGTAAATAAATTTAAGATTTTGCAAATTTAGAAGGATTTTATTAAAATTTAAATAAATACTTTTACAAATATGGAAGAAAAACAGTATTCTTCTGAATAAAAAAAATTATAAAAATTTGATTACTGCAACATTTTATAATCACAGCTTAATTAATTGAAAAGCAACTTTAACAGAAGTGATTTATAATGACAATAATTTTTTCAAGGATATTTTGCAACTAGACAACACATAAATATTTTATTTAAATGCCAAATGAACATATTTGCAAAGCAATATTTTCACTTAAACCTTTATTTTCTTTTTATAATAACTGAAGTGAAGTGAGTCACTTGTTCCTAAGTAAACTATTTTACTGAAATATTTCTCAAGTTGAGGGAAATGAAATTTTCTATAACAGATAATCAATTATCCCAAATATATAATTCAGTTACAAAATCTTTTTAAGCAACTAGGCATAGTAAATTGCTTCTTTTTTAAAAAATGGATATGTCATGTGTTAGATGGCTTAGACATTTTGGCTTTTTCTTTCTCAAGAATAAATAATAATATAGATAGAAAGTAATTATTTAAAAAATTGCTAAAAAAAAATAAAATATAAGTGTCAATATTAAATAATCACTTATTTTGGTCACTACAAATTGCTGCTGGCCAAGTTCCTCCTAATCAATTTAGGCCATTTTGTTCTACCACTCAGTTTCATTCATATAAAATTTGTATGATACCAATTAGGTGGCCTAATAGCATTAAGCTATCTAATTGGAGTAGCTTTTTCACAATTCAGTTTTTATAGGCTTGTGAAGTATTTTGTTTCACACCATATTAAAATTGTGTTATAATTCGCTTATATTTGAAAGATTTATCATTATTTTGGAAATTTTTTCTTAGTTTTTATAAAACAGTATAGTTCCTTTCATTAGAATACTGATGCACTTTATTTTTTTGTTTAATATGTATCATAAAAAATTGTTTTAAGGAAAATCCCATGAGATAGAAACCTGACACTGGACATTGAAGAAAACAGACTTAACCGATCTATTTTGCAGAAATAAAAGTTTCAACTAAAAAAAAATAATATCTTTGAAATTTAAGTCTTTTTTTTTTCCCCACTAAAACTTCATTTAGTGTGATCATCTCCAAATACTAGGTTGCTCAGAAGATTTTCTCTTAATAGCATAATTAATTTTACTTTTAGACAGTCAATTTCACAGTGAAAATTGTTGAAATCGAAACATAATCATCATATATTTTGACAGTTGATATAATGAAGCTTGCTTGAAAAAAAATTCAATTGGTTCTATAAAGTAAATTTTGTATCCTATGAAATATGTAGTAAAAAGCCACGTTTTTAACATATTTTACTTTTAATAATTGAAGGAAAAAATGTTACTCAAGCAAAAAAAAAAAAAAAAAAAAAAAAATATTCATGCATATGGAAAAGTTATGTTGACAATACCTGTGTCAAAACTGGTTTCCGAATTTTCTATCTGACTACTTTGATATTGAAGTTGCATTATGGAAATCAAAATGAAGATGAAAACATGATACAGGGATTTATTAACGCAAATTGGGAATAACAACTTGTGAAATTGCTGAGTGAATAACTTGTGATTCATCCATTCATGATAATTTGAAATCCCTACATTTAATATCACAGTCTGACATTTAGGGCTTACCAATAGTAAGACAGCTTCCTTCGAAGCATAAGGCCCTAGGTTATCCCAGCCACTGTTGAACAGTAAAATATGGATGAAATGCTGTCTTCTGCATACACATCTGTCAGAGTGAGTGCTTTGGAGCTCTCCAGGTTTTCTTCCTTGCAATATATAAATACGACTTACCATCTATCAAAAAAACTGTTGAAAGGCAATTTACAATGTGAATGTTAAAATGCCTTATAACAGTCTTTGGCCATTAGACAGTCTATTACACAATGTCAAATTTATAGTATGGGTTCCTTTAAGATAATGCAAAACCTTTTACAAATTTTGTAACTCAACACAAACCTTTACAGTTTAGATGTGATGTACTTTCATACACTCTAAATCAAGCACTTTTTGATAATTATGGGTTCTGGTTTCTACAATTTTTTTATATGGTAAAACCTTTACTTCAAATAAAGAGATAAAAAATCCTTTAAATCAGTTTTTTTGTCAGAAAAGAATAAAAATTTATGAGTGTAGATCCATGCCATGTAGATGCTCCTTTTTACGAACACATAGTGTCTGGTAAAATTGTTCTTAAAATCGAAAGTTTGTACAATAGAAAAATAACTGTTACACCTTTAAAACTATTTTTTTTACCATGCTGCTCTCTCCTTATAAATACAGAAAAAACTATGTAATATGTATGTATAATATAAAAAACATATATACTAAATACAATTCATTATTTAAAATAATTATTAATTTTATTTTATTGAGGAAACTTCAGTTAATGTATTAGCACTTTACTTTTTTCTACATATATATATATATATATATATATATATATATATATATATATAT
>JAPDSC010150987.1:18692-48487 GCA_026290005.1 Latrodectus geometricus
ATATATATATATATATATATATATATATATATATATATATATATGAAATTTTTCTTTTTTTCAATTTTAAGAAATATCGATTTCAAAACTGAAATACATTTTATTCATTCAAAAGATGTTGAAGTTAATTAACCTTTAAGATTCTCCAATAATATCAACAAGTTTCTCAACCATAAATTAAAAAGAAAAAAAAACCCATCAGATGATAAAAAAAGTAACTGGGAATGAAAAATGCATAAAATCGAGTTCATAAAGATTTTTCAAAAATTAAATTAGTAATAGAAATTAAAATTATCATTGTGAATGGGTTTCTTTTAGGAAACAGCCAATAGTTTATAAAATCATGAATATTCATAAAAACAAGGATTTACTGTATTTTCAGAAATATTGCAAAAAGTACTGGATCAAAATGGATAAAATACATTTTAATATTGTATTTACTATTATAATTTATTTAATATATATAAGGAAATTATCTTTCATTTTTTTAAACTTTCCAAACAATACAATAATTAAAAAGTAATTCTTTAACATTAAATAGTACAATTGTCAATTCAATAATTATTTTCAATACCTATTAAAATATTTGTTTCCATTATTTCATTTAAAAACAAATGTAAAATCAAAGTAATTCGTTTAACATTAAACAGATTAGCTCAATTAAAATTGTTTCTCTACCATAACTTAAGATTTTCGCAGCAATATATATTAAAGAAATTGAATCTAATTACAAATTTGAAGTTAACTGAATAAAGCAAAACTGAAATAAACTCTGAAATTCTCTCTCCAATTTACTATTAGAATACTAATTTATGCATTTGAATTGACAATGAAGTAGCACTTTACTGGATTAAAGAGTACCAACAATTGGAAATAATAAGAATTACAGCTAATGGAATACCAGCAATGAACGCAAGCAAATAAAAATGCTGAGAATAATTTTACATGTAAAAATTATTCGGTAGTATAGAAGATCAATTGTGACTAATCAGTAAGCAGCAGGGATCCTCCTTCCAAACATAATTAGAAGTAACATATTTATAGTTATATGAGAATCTTAAGCAAACTATATTAAAAAATTATAAATATTCCATCCTCGAGATTAAAATATACGTATTTAAGGTAACACTAAAAATACCAATATATTTTCACACTACTACATATTTTGTACTTAGTTTATTTAAAATACACGTATTTTCAGTTCAGTTTTACAATATTTTCAGTTTCATAAATAACTGTAAATCTTCTTTACTGAAACAGAAAGGCTCTTCTTCAAGTAAACTCATTAAAAAAGTGAATTATTTAAAGACATCCAAAAAACATAATTTAAATCTATAAAAGTAAGAAAAAATTTCAATATACCTACACCAATTAAAATACAATTCATCAACTTTTTCAGAAGCAAAGATTCATTTTATGTGGTGATAAAGCATTTGATTCATTAGAAATAAAGTATAACAGCTTCTTTATTATCTGATAAGTACAAAATTAACTCAATCAATACTTTTTATATTATCATTAAAATTATTTATATTCCTATTAATAAACTCTACTTTATCAAATAAACTGAATTTTTCATATTTACATGCCATTTCAATTAATTTTTCCAGAATTTAGAAAAATGTTAACAGTTGGATTAAAAAATTATACTGGCAAATATATATTATTACACATTATAAAACAATATGATTAAATTTTTTGACATTTACTAAAACTGACAAATTATTAATTAAAAATAAATAAAATAAAGAACTATTATATGAAAGAGCATTTTTTTACAAATAATGTTTTAAACAAGTAGTAGCGATTTAAGTCAATAATTGTTTTTAATTATAATGTTTTGAAATACTTTTACTACTATGGAATACTAAAATGATAAATTGTTGTTAATAACCAACATCTAAAAGTTTTTTAAAATAAAAAAAAACCTTTTACTAAGCAGCTGATTTTAAAGATCAAACATTTGCAGAAATAAAAGCTTAAAAAATCTAACAAATCATGTATTTCCCAGATGCAGTGATTTACTTTATCACTTCAAAATTAATCAATAAAGTAAAAATTCTCAACTGAAACAATTATTTAGCTTTACATTTACAGTGAAGAATTTAATGTTCATTTCTCAAATCATACAATTGAAACAATTTATAATTTCACCTTGAAAGGATACTTCAAAGTATGAGCGGAAAGCTCCATGGGCCCATGTTGCACCAATGCTTAATTTATCTGACTGAGATTTAACTAAATCAATTTCATCATAACCTTTATTCTGGAAAATAAAATAAAAGTGAGACAATTTTAGTGAAACTCAAAATTTAAAAAAAGAAACCCAACAGACTTTTTATTACCTATATTACATTAACACAAATTATCATTTAAGTTATTAATTATTTTAAATTAATTATTGACTTTAAATCTTTTTTAAATAAAGAATTTTCTTGTTGAAATCTTTCAAAAGTATAATGAAGTTAAAACATAATTAATTTAAAAAATGCATATAATGATAATCAGTTAAGAATTTTAAATTAAAATTTTTTGATAAATTAAAAAGTATCTGTATCTGACTGGCAATATAATAGACTGAAAATTCCATTACTTTTACCTTTAAATAAAAATTATCTTTTATTGATATTTATTCATATATAAATTTATTTATAATTTAATACTAAATATCAATAGCAAATAAAAATTATCTTTTATTGATATTTATTATTTTTTCAATACTTCATAAATACAATTAACATTAAAATAACTTTAAACAAACTCTCTCTATATTTGCTATTGCATAGGTTTGGTTTGTCACTCAACTGTCATTTTTTTACACACAAGGGTAAAACCAGGATGTAAAGTGGATTCCGAACCACAACAGATATCCAAGCCTAAGATGGGATTACAGCCCATGAACTGAAGAGACAATATCATCAATGAGTTTGTGTAAAAACACAAATTATTTGGGAGAGATAACATCACTTTCAAATAGGTTTTCGAGGATTCTTAAGAACATTCTATAATAATAAAATTTTCATATATTATAGATGATATTTTGTATTAAATTGAAACATTTTAGAACTTAATTTAAATAGTCTTTCCCATTTTATGATTCATGAACCACAGCAAAACAACAAAGAATCATAAGCAAAATATTTAGGAAATTCAATAAAAATAGCAATCATAATAAAAATACAAATATAATTTTAACAATAAATTATTTAATTTTAAATAAAAAATTTTAATTTATAAGAAAATTTTCCTTCTTTCAATTATAATATTTTTAGGGTTGTGAAAACTATGTTATTAACTTCAGATACCTCCAATATTAAGATATCATAGATACCTCCAATATTAAGAATTATTTTATGATTGCAATATAATTTTATAGTTTGTTTTTAGCTCTATAGCAACTTCTTACATACAAGGGCTAATTGGACGGGGACTAACAATTCAAAGTAGATCCCAAACCACTACAAGCATTCTCGATTGATGTTAGAGTCAAACACTTTGACTGTTGAATAGATTAAAGCAGTAACCATTCAGATGACAGATCAATATATTTTGTATTCCAAAATAAAAATAGTAAGATATTGCAGAACTCAAATATAAACCTTAAATATGTGATTTAAAATATTAAAAGCTTATGATGTCACTTAGAGAAATCAATGCTAAAATAAACATTAACTCAACATTATCCATTAGATCATGGATTGATATAATATGCACTTTACAAAAAGGTATTGTAACACATTAATTTTCAATGACATTTGTAAATTGAAATAACGTGTTATCTTTACACGAATTTTTAGCTTTGAATAATTTATTATTTTTTCTTATTAGAACAAAGAATTCTCACTCTAGCATGAGTTATATGTACAAATTAGTTTTGTATTGCAATTTCTTATGAATTAAAATAACCAAAGCATAATATACATGGCTTTTAACATTAAATGATATTTTAATTATTTTGTACTATTAGCACATAAAATTGGATCACACATTCAAAAGAATTTAATTCAGAATGTTTTAATTAGAATTTAGTAAATAAATTTTTTTAAAAGGAATGATTATACTTAATATGTGTGGTACAGACCAAATATTGATTTACTTTCAAATTTAACCCACAAAACAGAATTAAAATTTATTCACTTCATTCATAGAAAGTAAATTGTTTAAAATTGCCATTGGCTTAGAAAAAATATATAATGCTGATGATTTCAAATTTCAATGTACGTCTCATATCGTTAATCTAAAAGAATTTTTACAAATTTGTTCCTTTTTTTCAATAAATGTAAAACTGCATGTATTTAGTTTAGCAACTTGATACTTATTCTAATTGCTAGTTTTCTAATAGAGTTTCATATGTAATATATACATCACATGCAACATTTGTATCATTGTGAACAAAAATTCTTGCATAAAGTATACATAAATGAAGAATTCTAAACTTTTAATTCAATAAATAAACAACAAAAATTACAACAAGAATCAGCAAAAAGACAGGCATCAGTTTTGAGAAAATTATTGTTTTCTCCTCAATGAAAGAACAATGTTTTTTGTAGAAAGAATAAACTAAATGCAATCAATTTCAGTTCAAATGTGCAATATTAAATCATAATTCAATCAAAGCATACAAGAGTATGTTTTAAAAGCAAAAATATTTACTTAATCAAGCAAGGAATTGATTGACAGTTTTTTTTCAAATTAAATTTACGATAAAATGTGAAAAATGTAGAAATTTAAAAAAAGTTTAAGCAATTAACTTAATTAGTTTAAAATTTTTAATGAATGGTTTAATTGAGAAATTTAATTTATTACCTGCTCGTAAATGAAAACCAAAAGGCTTAAAGCAATTTCTGAAAAAATAACTTGGCTGCAATCAAATTCACTAAAGGTAAACTCCTTTATCTATAAAAATATAAGGAAAATTTAAGGTAAATTAACAATTTTTAAATAAGGTTCTAATTAATAAAATGAAAGACTTAATTATTAAAAGGATATAAAAGGAAGGAAAATTAATTATTAAAAGAAATGAGTTTAAAAAATATAATTATTTTTATTTAAAACTATGATATATTTTTAATGGGATGCATTCAATATTTAAATCCAAATTTGTTATCACTCTCCTGTATTTATTTTAAACTTAATAATTTCATAAATATTTTAAATGAAGCCTGTCAGGCATAACATTTTTATATGTATTACCTTTTCGTCTCAATATTTGTAGTATTATTATAAGAAAGTACAAAAATAATCGTTAAATCTTTTTTTACAAGCCACAGATAAAAAACACAACAAGTTTATAAAACTATTTCAATATTAAATACATATACCCGCCAATTTTTGTTGAAGTTTAACAAATGCACTGTCAAAAAAAAAAAAATTCTTCAACAGTTAAACATTACATTTCTGACATACATTGTAAAATAAGAATCTTAGGAATATAGTATTTACAAACAATGATGCATCAGGAGTTTTTAATTAACTCAAAAAATATTTAGGTGAAATTATGTAGTTTTAAAATTTAAATTATAATAAACATGATCAAAATAAAGCATATAAGTCACCTCTTTCTTCTGGTTAATTGAGAATCAGATAGTTTGCTGTTATAAAATATGATCTACTTTCCATTGAGTGTTAAACTTTCAATATTTTATATAAAGATAAAAAGAAATATCAGTAAGTAGAAAAAAAAAGGCAAACAATATTTTTCACTGCAATCTAAGAACAAATTCATTTTAAAATTCAGAAAAATAAATACAAATTTGACTTTAAAAATTGAAAAATTAAGAAATAAAAATTAAATTAAATAAGTTTAAAAGTTATAATAATTTAATAACACATATATTCTCAGACATTTTTATGATTTATATTTGCAGTGGATACACATAAGCCAAAAGAAAACCCCAATCCACATTTGTTATTTTATAAAAAGTCATGCATCGGTATGCAAATTTTAAATTTCTTATGAAAATATACATTGCCACTGCATATATTTGCAAATCAAATATAGATACCCACATAAAAATATAATACAAAAAATAATTGTTTAGCAATAAAATTAATAATAAATTGTAATAGTAAATAAAATTTTGTTAATGAAATTAAAAATAAAATCATGTATATTGAAAATATATGGATAAAATCAATATATACATATATTACTAAAAATATACATCTAATCTCAATCTTCGGCTAAGTTTTTAAAATTACTTGCGTAATATATCTATAATACTTATATACAAGATATAGCTATATAAAAGTGATACATTAGATAAATGACTTATTTATCATACTTTTAAATTTAAATATATGATAAATTGATAAATTTAAAAATAAGATAAATAAGCTTTTTTTTTATTTTATTAAATAGAAAAATTAATGTACAATTATTCACCAAAATTTCTATACAGGCTCATATTATAAAAATCAGCCAAAATATGAAGCTACATGGAAGTATAAACCAATATATTATTTTTATATTATATACAAGAAATTTGAATTCTAATTATTGCTACACCATTTTTAGCATGCCAGTAGGGTTAATAAGGTTTATACATACATATATTATAAAACTTCAGAGAAAAATCTAAAACTAAAATTTTACATAATATAACAATCACCTTTGCTCACCTGTAATCTATACAATGAAAGAAATTATTAAAATAGGGGGTATAATTTTAACATCAACAATCAAGACTATCATATTTAAAAGATAAATATTATACACAGTAAAAAAATTTCATCAAATAAAATAAAATTACTATAATAGATACTTGTTTATATAAATTCTTAGGGACAGGTAAAACAGTTTGTAAAATAGAAAAAGAATGTATTAGATTATTAATACCTGTCTTTTTTTAACAACAATATATAAAGTACTATTATAAAAAATTATTTAGAATGCACTATAAGAAATTGCAATGCATATGCAAAATAAGATTCATTTTTAAATACAATACTTACTTTTATTTAATTGATTAAAATTTAGGCACAGTAGTCATTTACCTTTTTCTGTATAAAAACTATATTTTAGATATTTTTCTGTGTATAAAAGCATTTTACTATTTTTCATTCAAAAAACCAGAATCCTGTCAGTCATTCAGCAGATTGTTTTGAAGACAGTTATTGCACTGCTTCATTTTCATTAAAGATATCTGAAAGCTTTATTATTTCATTATATTTTTAATAATTTCATTATCTGATACTTCTTCCATATACATCACATGTGAGTCTATATTGAAAAATCCTTAAAAGAAATTTTAGGCAGAAAAGGGTTTCTCTGTCAGTATTCATGCATAAGTGATGAATCTTCACTGAAGTCATCAGAAAAATCGTCTTAGTTTTTTTTTAGTTACAGTGACTTGTTTAAAAAGCCCATATGTTAAAATATCTTTGATATTGTCTTTCCTTCAACATCATTCTAAACATTGATATACAAATGTATTATTCCTAGAAGGTCAACTTCATGAGGCCACTCCAATTCCAAGCTCATAACCAATTTTCTGCAAAAGTACCCTTTGGTATTTAGGATTGAATCAGTTGATTATGCTAGAATCTAATACAGGAGACAAAAATAAAGAAAGGCCGCTAGATTAAAGTTCGATTAGATGAAATGTTCATTCCCATTATTTTTCTAAACCAAATAAGCAAAACATTTTCCAGATTTTCGTGATTTCTTTCCCTACAATATTTTTAAGAAAGAGCATTTTTCTGGTACTATTTCCTTTTTTTTAAAATTGATTGAAAGATTTTATTTTAAATTTCTGAGAGGCTGTTCTTAGGATTCCATATTTTTTGTCTAGTTCTTTTAGAATTTTGATTTTACTTCAATTGATAAACATATCTGTTTCTTCAACAGCAGCATAACTCAACAGGGACAAAGTCTCAATGAAACTAGCTCAATCTTCTTGACAAACGAAATCTCATAAATTGTGCAAACAAAACAATAGATTTAAAGTGTAAAATATAGAGTTAAAGTGAATACAAAATAATATTTTAAAGTGTTTCTCCATATTTCTATGTTTCCGAATAAGAGGAGAATTTTCTCCCTTTTTATGTTCTTACATGCTTACCAGTCAAGACAAAGAGTCTAAGTCAATACCAAAGTTCTCTTTCCCATCAAATATATGTTCTCATAATATCTGGAATGCCTACACATGTTACTTTGCTATTAACGAATGAATCAAGTTCTCAGGCTTTACATAGAAAAGAAATAAAAAGTAACTGAAAAATATAAAAAATGAAAAAAAAGTATTTTCAGAAACAAAAATTTACAAAAAAGAAATTTTTCAAGATTTCAGTTCGTAAATGGGAGATAAAATTATCATTGTGTCTATAGTGTCCAGACACTGGCTCATAAAAATGAACATTTATTGTATTAAAATATATTTATTTCCACACCTAATACTCTTGTTTGAGACAAAATAAATTATGATTAATAGGTACATTACCACAATTAAATATGTGGTTTAATTAATTAAGTAAATTCATTTTATAAGGTCACCTGAATTCTACAGTGATTCTTTTACTATAAATAAATTTTAAATGCACATGCGATGATTTCTAGTCCATATAATTTACCATAATGATTTATTACATTTTTTAAATGAGTAAAATTTTACAAATGCACATTTATAAAAACAGATTTTTTATAAGTTACAACACAAATAAAATCCTCCATATTGTACTTGTTAAACACATTTATCTAATATTTTTGTGATATTTTAGTGAAGATTAATTACATTTAGTTTAAGAAACAAATTAATTTACTTTTTCTTTTACACCCAAAATATATGGCAATTTTATTTCTACACAACTTATTATTTATTCTTAATATGACATCAAAAAATATTGGACACATATTTAGCAGCATTCTAATTTAAAAAAAAAAAAGCATTATAAATTTTTGTACATACTTACCCGGTTTAATGATTTCATATATAAACAATTGTTTTAATTATTTTTCTAAAAAAATAATTATATTAGAGAAATCTCTATGCAAAACAAAGAACTCAAAGAATGAAAAATCGAATGGTTTTTTTTAAGGAATTTCATATAATTCTTTTTAAAATAAAATTTTTTAATTAAAAATAATGAAGATTTATAAATTATTCGTCAATAATTTATATCACACACTTTAAATTGAGATGTAAGTAATTATAGCCAATGAAATAATCCTTTTTTTACAAAAATTGCTGAGAAAACAATTGATATTTATATTACACAATATTTTTGTAATACATAAAAAATAAGAAAATTTTAAAATATCTTTCTTCTGACACATTTTTAGTGAAAAAAAAATTATTTATTTTATTCAAAATAATAATTTTCTTGTATTAGTTAATTATACTAATAATAGTAGAATTTAGCAATTTTCTACAACTCATTAAATAAAAACTGATTTCAACAAGCATGCATAGGTGAATTTTAACGAAAAAAGTTTTACTAATGCAATAATTTCAAATCAGAATACAAATCAAAATATCTTTTATTCATTTTTATTTATTTAATATATTGTCATCATAATTAATTATGAAAGTGAAAACATTTTAAACTTGAAAAGCATGCAGATTTTATAAAAATAAAATATTTAATAATTTAAGTATTTTGGATTTTTTGTTTGATTTCATATCTCATTATTATAAGAAACTAACAACTGTAACGAGTAATTTTCATTATCTTGAGAAATATTTTCACATTCTCTTTTAAATTGCTGCAATATGTAAATGTTCTATATTTTATAAAAGGAGAAAACAGAAACTGAACAAAAGTTTCTGTAAAGTTTGAAATACATTTTTTTAATATGAATATAGAATATTTTCAATAGAAATCTTCTATTGTATAAAATTATTTTTGTATCAATATCCTTTTTGGAGTAATTTTAATTGAATTATTGAAAATGAATCCATTCTTAACACTGATATAATTTCAATCTTTTAACTGCTTTTATTTTCAGTTTAACATCACTACCTAGAGCACTTAGAGTAAAGTTTAAAATAGTTTTATTTAAATTTATGCTGAAAATTCAATTAAGAGCATTGTTAGAATGAAGAGGAAAATAAGTTGCAGTCAATAAAAGAGTAATATTTTCTATACTTCAGACATCAAATAAGAAATAAATTATGAAACTAAATATGATTTACCTTTTCATTTCCACAGATTATTGCTGCCCATAATGCGGGAGTCAAAATTAAACATTGACAAAAGTATTCATCAAAATGGCAGTTAATACTTGTATTTTGCATTTTTTTAACCTTTTGTAACATATACAAAATTAGTCTGCGAAACACAATTACGCAGGGTACTGAAGAAATAATAATTATCATTCCAGCAACTATATAAAATTAAAAAAAGCAATGTCAAAATTTAGAATGCAATATCAAATTGAAAGAAAGTTGTTGTCAACATAATTTTAAGTATACATTTTGTCAAAACCTCATGTACTTTTAAATATTATTCAGAGAAAACAACTATTCATAATATTTTCTGAAATAAATAAATACACAGATATACTTTTTCTTGAATAGAAAACATTAAGAATATAATAAATAATTGTTTAATTGCAATAATTTTTAAATGTTCACAATTACAGGTACATAATAGAATAGAATAAATAATTTACTAAAATTAGTACTCAGCAAAAGTTAGTATACATTATCATATATAGAGACTTACTCATATTTTCATAATATTTACTAAAACTTGTTATTTTTATGCTCATTTTGAATAAATTATTTCATTTAAATGAAGCTTTTTATTTTCTTAATATTTTTTGTCAATATTTAAAAACATAAACATCTAATTTTGAAGCTTTAAATTATAATTACAGTTAGTATTTTTGTTTATATATCCTAATTTTAATTATTCAAAAAGTTCAACTCTCAAAATAAACTGAAAAAAAACTTCTAAATTGTTGATAAATACAATGTATTTTAATTTTTAACAAACACATAAACCAATAACCTTATTGGCTGAGATTTAATGTACAGTCACCCTTGGCGCGATGTTTCCACATTTGGCTATAAATAACATTTTCTGGCAACCTATCCAGTTTTGACCAATCGCAAATAAGGTATTTCAATTTTTTAATATTCTGTTTATTTTTAGACCTCACTTGAGCAAGATGGCTAGATTTTTGAAAAAGTCGCCAAGGGTGACCATAAATTTTTACCATATTATTAATTACTTTGACAGAATGTAATGGATAGCCTAACCATAACATTCTAAAAGACTAGCTAATGAAGTAAAATCTAACTTAAAAATAAGGCTATTATTTTGCCTTTTGGAAGATGTTTTCAAATAGAGTGAAATTTACTTACATATCACAAGGGCAGAAACTTAAATAACACCAAAGTACCCATACCAATAGATATGCCTATTGAAAGCAGAAATGCAACACCCTTCTTCCACTATTCAACAGTGGCTGATAATAAATCTATTTTAAATCAAATCAGATTTTAATATCTGTTGCATAAATTGTCTTCCAAAAGGACTTTTCTTAGATAGAAAACTCATAAGCATTCCCCTATACCTGCACTCATCCTCTACTGAACAACATGTCTATTATTCATGAAAAGTCCTCCTCAGAAAGCAGTTTATATGATGGATATTAAAATAGCTTACAATGATCTTCTGCTGTTGGGCTATCCATTAAGCAGTGTGAAAAGCATCACCCCTGACAGATGTGCATGAGGGAAGCCTAAGCACAATATGCATCTCCTGTTGTTCAACATTGGATGATCAAAATGGGGAGTTTATACTCTTAAAAGTGTCATAGAGAACCCAAAACAAATCACTTAAAATTATTTGCACTCATTTCATTCTAAATATAATTCTATCACTTACTTTTTCAATGATCTAAAAAATTATTCTTTATCTACAGTACCAAAAATACCTAATACTCATAAAAAAAATAACTCTTAATCTCAATAACAATTCATAGATTAAAAGAATATAGTAAGTTTTTTATTCAGAAAATTTTTCTACATGAGATTTTTTTGTTTGCTTTAAAATACTCCATTGCATTTGCATCTCATTTTCAGTGTTTATTCAAGTTGTTTACAGTGAGCATGTAGTCATAAGGTCTTAAACAATTTTATCTCCATATTCTCACTGCTCATTAGTCTTTTTCTCTAAGCTGCAGATTATTATTCAAACATAATAGCTATGATTGGTATTTTCAATAAAATATGTTTACAATATCCATTATGGCTTATTTTTTCCTCTCAATATACTAATTTTAATGTTTCACTTGGTAATCAAATTATGATCACTTTTCATAAACTAAGAGTAATTCAACTGTATGCTACAATATTAAATGAACACCAAAATACTACAAATTTTACAGCAGGAAAATGGAAGTTCTCATTGATCCAAAACGCACAGAAAGCATTCTATCGCTCTTACATATGCCATATATTTCAATTCACTTCAGTCAAAATAATAGGAAGTTTCTAAAAATGAACTATTTAATATTCCGTAAAAACAAAAATATAGAATAAATGTAATTGGCTGAATTCTTAAGCTGAATTTTAATTGATAAACTTCGCTTTTCTTACTCAGAGAACATAAATTATGAATTTTTTGCACTAACAATTTGACAAAATATATGAGCAAATTAATGAACAATTCAGCCTTTCTTAAAGAAAAATTAAAATTTTAGATTTTACATTCTTTTATAAAGGAAAAATTAAAAAATTCTTCAAATAACTTGTCCTTTTTAGAAAGCAGGAAACTCAGTATTTTTCCATATAAAATCTAACATAACAATTAATCAAAAATTATATTTTAAATATTCTTTATTTTTAAATAGTACAAAAGTACATTAATATGTTTGAAATTTTATATGTTTACGATTTAACTTTACAGATTATGATAATGAATATTTTATGCAATTATGACTTAAAGCTGTATTTTTAATGATAAAATTGATAACCTTTGAATTCCAGATATTTTTATTTCTTTTTCAGATAATAAATTTTATCCTTTTTTGAAAAAATAAAATTTTTAATACATGTTATTAATAATTAGCACTAAAATATTCAATAAGTTTCTCAAATTAAAGTTTAATATTTATTTTATTTTTCGAAATAAGTTAAATTTATTAATCATGCAAAAATATTTTCTAATTTGCATTCTAGTAAACTAATTGAAATTTCTATAAAAATTCATGTTTATTAAAAATATATCAAAATTAAATTTTTTTATAAATTTAAACACCTTGATGGCTGAATTGCATTGTAAGGACTGCTTAATAGCCACTGTATAAACTGCCTCCTGGCATGACTTAAATAGCAGGCCATTACAAGTCACAAGAGAGGAAACCTGGAAAATCCTCAAGTACCCGCCCAAATAGAAATTATTAGATCAGCATACTTCATTGTATCTAGTCATGCTAGATACAGTGAAATATGTGTGTATGGGTTAAGCTCTTCTAGTTAGTAGAGCAGCCACATTGTAATCTTTGTAATTTAGAAGAAGGGATAATGTAGAAAAACTCCAAATATTTGACCCCCACAGGTAACATTTCATTTGGAAAACATTGCACAACCATAACCTATTTAACATGCCCCAACTTCCAATTATGAGAACAATGTCCTAATTAACCATATCCCTGCTGCCTACTCCAAAAGAGGTGCTTGCAGGAGGCAGAAGTAGAACATTTATCTCCCATTGTTCGACAGAGGCTGGAATCAAACCTAAAATCTTTAGTTCCAAAGAGTGCTGTCGTACCACTAGGACAAGCCTGCCTTTCTGTCAAAATTTTAAAAAATTAAGTACCTTTATTCCTTTTTTGTATAACATCTTGCATCAGGCTCAAATAAATTATGCTGTTGGTAGACATTTGAATTCAAAAATGACTCTCTAAAATTATGTCAAAGACATTTTCCCTACCAAATTTGTGAAGTAATTAAAACACAGTAGAATAATTTGAAAATTATCCTTATTGTTGAATTTCTGTGAAGAAAACTTAAGTATCGATTTAACTAATCCTAATACATAAAATAAATAAATGGCTTGAAATATTTCTGCACATGTATAAACACACACATATACATGTATGCTATGTTAACTGAAATTGACAACTTATAAAAAACTATTTTTATACAAATATTCCAGAGTATATTTTTTAATAAATGAATTGCTACCCATTCAAAAAATTTAATTTTGATATGTCCCTAGAATAAATTAATACCAAAATTCATTGATATACGTGCCATATAACACTTTTACAAGTTTCTTTTTTGTCATTTTCGAAACTACAGTAGAATAATTGAAAAATCTTATAAAATTTCTATTACATTTTATTTTAGCATCTAGGTTTTCTATAACAGAAGGATATTTTTAAGCACTTCTTCTGCTTGTCAGATATGTGGCACCTCTGCATTGTTGCATTTTGTACCATGCTCCAAGCCCAATTTTTTCCTAGTTCCATTGTCTTGGGTCACCTACTTTGTTTATAAAGTCTGATAGGCCCTCAATGGAGTTTAGGCGTAACTCTTTAGGATATGGATTACCTAGAGTAGTGAATCTTGTAAGGGCAAGAGCATCACACTCATATATGATATGATGAGCTGATGCTACCCCTGCGTGGCATTTCCGACAAATTGGTTCTTGTTTAAAAAGCCCCATTGTATGAAGGTGTTTCTTGAAATGATAGTGCCCAGAAATGAAGCCTACAATTGCTTGAGTCTTCAATCTTGGGAGTCTAAGAATTTCAGATGCAATTTTCTCAGATAAGCTGAAAATCATGCTTTTTGCATGTTTCTGTCCAGGAGAGTCATGCCAAACTTTGTTCATCTCCTGTTTTTCCCATTTTTGAATGGCCTTCCTTGTAGTCTTCATGTTGATCCCACAAAAGGGTTCCTATTGGATTGAAAGAGGATTCCTGTTTTGCAAGTTCATCAGCTCTTTCATTACCTTCTATTCCTATATGCCCTGGCACCCAAATAAGAATAATTTTATTCCCATCTGCCAGTTCCTTAAGGAGATTTTTACATTCCATTACAATTTTTGATTTGACTTGGTTTTTAAGCACTTAATTTCAGTTAATATTTCTCATGCGTACTATAATTCTCTTTAGAGTAATTTACTTATAATGTCCTGAGCAAAATTATTATTAAATTATATTCTTTTGTTATAACACTTTATTTTACTTTACATTTAATCCTAGTTTTTACATATTAGTTTCATATTTAATTTTATATATTTTAAATATTTATGTTTTATATGTTTCTAGCAATAAATCTTAATGTCATGACTGCTTCTAATGGAATATCATAACCATAAGAAATATTTTTATTCCATAATATTTTAAAATTTTGACTAATGCAAAATTATGTTTACATTTGCTCATTTTTGTTTTTATATAGTTATTCAAACTTTGTTTTTGCATTCTTTTACTTAGTTTAAAAGTTTTTACTTATTTTGTTACTCTTCCATTATATTCCCACAATCTTAACAAATATCCCAAAGGAATAGCATGTTTCTTGCAGAGAGGATAAAAAAAAATTGTGCATCTTAGTTTCTGTGATAATTATCTTTGTAATAATGTTTCTTTTCAATTTCAAAAATAATGAAGCCGATTCGATAGCATATTTTTAGCATCAACTTCATAGATATACTTATATATTTTTATGGAATAAGAATACGAAATATGTAAATTAATGTTTTTTTACAAATCACATTTTATAATACAAGTAAAAAAAAATAATAATAAAAATATCACAAACCTGCAGTTTTCAAAATATTTAATGAATTGATGGCAGTAACCATGATTAAGTTCAAATAGATTCTACAATCACATACATAACATTAATGATCAGAAATTTAAAAAAGCAGCAGTTGACTTGTTCATAAAATTTCATGTTTAAAAAATATAATCAAGATTGAATAGTTTCAAAATAGAGTTATTTTGTCTAAAAATTGCAGTTATTAAAATATTTAAAAAAAATCAAAATTGAAATGCAAACGAATTAAAAAATACTTTCATTTTGAAACTTTTCATTCGTTAAAAGTTTGCTTATGAAAATTAAGCAGTTTTTACAATTCTAAATTAAACCGCTTGTACCACTACAGACTTTGTTGAATTGAACAACTAGTTAGTTTTCAAAAATGGTTGTATTTTAAAGCCAGACATTCACCGTGTTATAAAATGTAACTATTTTTGAACCACTAATTAATAATTGAAAATCATGCCAACGTTTTTTTTTTAACCTGGGAGAAACCTCGCTAAAAGTCATGGAAAAGAATATATGTTCCTTTCTCCATGGCTAAAAGTAGATACGGCAGCAGGAATAGAGCTAACTCTATGCCAAGTGGCGCGGTTCATCTATCCCTCACAAATCATTACGAATGGACGTCCACGAAATGTCCACCATATTTAGTGGACGGATATTAAATAGACATCTAATTATTTTTTAATCTAAATTATTTTTTTGGTCTCACATATTTCGATACACTATTTCTTTCCTAAAATGACTCGGAAATACACTTTTTTGAGATACATGCATATTCTGAATTCGAAATGCTTCTAAAATAAAAGTATATTTGTCTGATATATATGCATTAAATAGCATTCAAAATGTCAAAGTAAATATTTTTTTCATATTAATTTTTCTCCACAATTATTTATGAGTTGATTGAGAAGTAATGTTGATATTTTAGAAAATTGAAGCTCTTATAATATAAATAAAACCTTTTTTTAACCTCCAACTGACTTATCTTGCTTTAATGATTCATTAATTTCTGTGTTAGGCTATTAGCCAGCCTTATTTAACCGAATGATATTATCAAGGAGTTAACAACTAAACTTTTATTTCGTATACGGCCATTATGTGCGCTTGCGCATATTGTGAAAGATCTAGTAAATTGTTTATTGTTATGATTGCCTGATTTAGTTAAATCTTATTGATGCTGGAAATTTGAAAAATTTTTTTAAAAAGTTTTATTTTATTTAATTGATAAATCATCGTATTTAACGCAATGGATTCTAAAGGTAAGTGCTAAACTATAGACTTATAAATGTGCTGCTTACCTGCTTGTGATCATTCTTAAAATGTTTATTATTTGATTAAAAACAATCATAGAAAATTATCTTTAAGTAATCATTTTAATTGTCATTTTAAGAGTGTAACTTTTATATTTTAAGGGGAAACTAAATTAAGTAAAATCTCGTTATTGTGATAAATTATAGCAGGTCATTTAAATTAATGTTTTAAACCACTATTCATTGTATTCTTAGAAATTACGTCTTCCGTTATGCGATGTTTGTATATAACGTTAAGATGAATTATTTTGTGTTTTATAGTATGCATTTATGAACTTAATTTGCATAATTCTTATGCTAAAACTTATTAATGTTTGAATTTGGTTGCTTGGTTATTACCAAATTTTTTCATGTTACTAATGTCATGAAACATTCCAAAATTCTAGATAGTCACCCTTTTTTATTAAGTACTTAAGAACTATTGTACCTTTATATGAATATCATATTTGTTCATGATATAGTTTCAATGTTTGAACTGAATTTGTTATTTATTAAGTTTCTATCTCTTATTATTTATTAAGTTATCTAATTTATTAATAAAAGTCATACATTTATTTTTTTTTTAAATATAAGTCATACATATTTAATTTTTATGACCACAATTTTGTTGATTAAAATCATCTGATTGATGTATGTTGTTTTAGTTAATTATTAGCAATAACAAAATAATAGTTTTATATATATATATATATATATATAATTATAACTGTTCAGCATTGATTAGTAAAATGATATTTTACTAGAATTTGTTACATAGTTGTCTTTTTATTTTATATTTAGTTGAAAATGGCTGATGTATAAAAATCACAGAATGTGATTACCCATTTGGCACATTTTTGAAATTTTTAGCTAATTATATAATTTTTCTGGCCATCTAGATTTTTTTATTGAGTATGTACAAAGGTAATACAATAGCAAAATTCTGTTTTTGCATATCTATCTTCAATTTTATAGCAAGATAATGTGAATTCATTTTAAGAAATCCTACTATTTTATAATTTTATTTGTTTTTTATTAATCAGAATTTTAAATTATTTATTTAAAAAGAATGTTAAATGTAAAAAGTTAAACAACCATGGCATAATTTTTAATTAAAAAAACCTAGCTTCTGATAAAAAGAAAATGTAGGGTTTGTTAAAATTAAATAATAATTTTGCAAGTTTGTGATGTTTGTGCGGGAACACTTCCGTAACTTGTTCTGTGGCTCAAACTGCTTCGCCAAAATATACTATTGGCGCAATCACTGCCGATACCTATGTATAGTAAACCTAAAAGCTAAGAACTTAGAGAGGCGTGGTTAAGTTTAAATCTTAAAAGCAGTGTTTCATCTTAACTTAAATGTAAATAGAAATGAAAGGCATGGTCAAACTAAACTCTTAACAGCAGTCTTTCATCTTAACTTGAATGTAAAATAGGGATGGAAAGAAAAACGTGGGAGAAAATGAAGAATTACTTTACAGAAAAAAATTTAAGCATAATTAAATTTATATTTATTTTCCCATTTCTAGTTTTTTTTATAAATATTTATGGCTTAAAGATTGATGTAACTTACCACCATTATGCATTACTAATTTTTTGCAATTACTTTTAAAATATGAGGATCAGAAATTATTTAAATTATTTCAACAATTAATACTCTTTTATGAATATTATTTTATCGTGTGGAACAGTTTTCCATTTTTCTAATCAGTTTAAATAAGATTTAATTCTTTGCTGGAGATTATGGATACATTAATAAACATATCTGAATCTTAAATTAAACTCCAGCTTTATAGCTGCTGTTAAATAATTGAAATTAATCAAGCTAGATTTATTATTATAAAATTAAGTTTAAGACATTCAGTTAGTTTTAACTCTAATATCTTTTCAGAACGATAGTAACTTTAATCTAAACTAGCGCAATGTTAACGTACTACACAATTGAAAAATATTAAATGTTTAAGATAAAACATACTTTATTTTCTCAGTAAAATCAGATACTATAATAAAATTATTATGAATTGTACTTTATTAAATGTCGCAAAATTAATATTATTAGATCACTACTTAGATAATACTTTAAATGCAAGTCAAATTTCGTTAAAAAAAAAATAATAATAATAATAATTTGTAGCTCTATTTGAGGTACACATTATTATATATTTTTTTTAATGAAATTTGAATTGAGTTCAAAGTATTATCTAAACAGTGATCTTATAAGAAACATTTTACATGATTAAGAATCAAATATTTATAACTGTCAGATGTTAAAAAAATTTCACAAAAACGGAAGAAGTTGTGATAAAAAGTTTAACAATGGAACTTCTCAGAAATGTTTGATAAATTAATTAGAAATTTTTAGTTTTTATTTTCAGATTACTTAGAATATGTATGTATGTATACTAAATAAAATTATTAGAGAAAAACAAAATATAGAAATCCCATGAAATTGTACGGAAATTATAGATATCTAAATTTTCAAAATTTTTAGTATAGTGTATATTATATACAATGTATACTAAAATATATTCTGATCACCAAAAGTAATAACTTTTTTTACTTCAAATATTAATAATGTAAGTAAAGAAGAAAAAAACCAAAACTGCAGTGGGATAACAAATATGTGATATATATCAAGCTTTTTTTATGTTTTCTAAAATGGGGTAAATAACATGAGGGAATACATTAGCATTAAAGGAATAATCACACTATAATTGTACATGGATTCTTTTTTTGTATCATAAAATACATATTTTATTATAATTAATTAACCCATACATATTTTCATAGTAAATTCTGCCATAAAATTCTTTGTTTTAATTTTTGAAAAATATATTAAAACCAATTTTAGTAATAAAATAAAGTTTTTTTTTTATTTCAATACTATTTACATATTAACTAAAGATGATAATTTTAATTTATCATCTTTAATTACTTTTAACGGCTTCTTGTATGAATTCTTCTCTCTACATTATTGGAAAATAAAGAAATAAATTATAATAAAATAGAATTAAAAATAATTTAAATAATAGAATTTAAAAAAAATTGTGTGAATATTATTATTATAATTTTATTATTTATGGGGAGGGTGTTCCCCTCCCCATGAAAAATGAAAATTAATAGAGTTTATAGATTCTATATATAGAAGAATATATATTCTATAGTTATTTTCAGGCAATTATTTTGCTCCAAATATAGTAACTACTTCTCATAAATATTTCAATCTCTTAACTTTTAATCATTTTCATTTGTAATGTCTGATGTAATGAAAATTTTGCTATTTAGACAATTTAAATAATTTTGCCGGAAATTTTTAATTTCTGTACAGTCAAATATTCGCTTATTTTTGCATTGTGGTTGGAAGTATTCTCCTATGTACATTTTAAGCTAAATTAATCTTTAAACATGTAAAAATAATAATTATAATAAATGAGTGCAATGTTGTACAAAAGTTCATGAAGATTTCTAATAGAATGAAGCTTAGTTCATTGTATTTTCTTTTAGAATAAAAAGTTCACACATTCCCCTGTACATTATCCTGTCAATTAGACAGTGGCATAGCAAAATATGAAGATATCAAGTGTGGAAATTTATTTCGTCCCTCAATCAGAAGAAAACTAGAAAAATTCCTAATTGAACATAAGAAAGACGTGCCTGCAAAAATATTCATGTTCGTGTTCAACAGTGAAGGGAATCGAACCAGAGACCATCTGGAGTAAAAAATATGGTACTGCCATTCAATTATTACGGTCAAAGTGCATCCTTTCGAAAGTACTTTGACCACGCATTGATAATAGCCACATAATTGCCAGCTGTTCAAAGACTCTTCAAATACACTGCGTATTTGGACTGTTTTATTGATCTAGAAATAAACTTACATTCTAAGACTGATTTTTCTGATCATATTACATTTTTCTAATTTTAATATCTAATTACCCTTTTTGATTTCAAAAACTAATTTCACGATGTAATTTGATTTGATTTCTCGCCCCTATTTATAAAATGTGATTTTATAAATAGGGACGGATTTTATAAATAGGATTTTATAAATAGCACTAGTCAAATAATTTTAAAAATTATTTGACTAGTGCTTATTTTACTATATTTCAATTTTACTGTTAATTAAATTATACCTTCTTTTCCGTAATGAATGAGCATAAAATTTTAATATTCTTAAAATCCTTAAAAAACGCATTTTTTTAAAAAAAATTACAAATACAAATTTCTAGATTTTAATTAATAAAAAATTTTACGCTGAATACTGTTGTATTCCTTGAAAAATGAGGACAATACTTTATTTCCATCCTCACAATTGTGAATGCGTATTTTTATTTCATCCTCATTAAAATTCGAATTAACATTAATTTTTCATGTATACAATTTCTAAAGAGTCTGTTCTAAAGTGTTATAAAGCTTTTAATGTAATAAAATATTTTTTGACAAGGTATTAATTTTCTTATTAGAGATTAACTCCTTTTATTTAAAAAACAATGCATTCTTAATATTTTATATATTGTTTTATAAATAAAAAAATGTGAATTTTAATCGTAATTTAACTATAATATAATGAAAACATGTCAGAATATAATTAAAAAATTGAAATATTTTCTTCAGAAATCTTTAAAATTAATATTTTTATAATAAATAGGAAACATCTATAACAGGGGTGGCCAAACTTTTGGGATCCGGGGTCTACTCCACATTTAAAAAATCGAAGGAGGTCTAACAATGGTAGAACTAAATTAACATATATATTTATTTTCGGTAACAAGAAAAAATGGTAAATTATGTATTTTTTCTAAAAAAATACATAATTACAAATTTTATAAATACAAATTTTTAAAAATTATATTAATATTTACAATAAATATAAATAAAAAATTTTTAAAATTATATAAATATTTACAAAATAAAATTTATTGGCGAAAATAATCAAAGTATTCATAAATCCAAAACTGACCATCCTATTCACTTCGTTTAGGTGAAATTTGACACTGTATATCTGCGACAAGTATATCAAATTGTGGCTGGTATGAGCTTTTTGCAATGCATAAACACGAAATTAAATGTTGATTTGTTAAATTCGACCAATGTTTGTTTTTTTGTTCATGGTTGAAAAAGCAGATTCGCAAAGATACCTCGATCCAAAGTATGATTTCATATACAAAATCAATGTGTAAATATTTAGAAACATTTCCTCAGAAATTATTTTCCAAAAATCAGTATCGCTAAATATGCTCTGCATTTAAGAAATATATCGCATCTTAATTTAATAATTCCTTCCTCGACCGTGATTCATGTGATATCTATTAAATGTCCTATTTTTTCAGATACTCCATCAATGTGGACATTTTCATTAAATGGGGAAATACCATAAAATTAAGTATTTCTTTTAACCTAATTAAGTCCGCGAATCTTCTTTCAAATTCTTAAAACAAAACAAGTAAGTATTAAGCGAAATCTTCGAAGTCTCGGTTTGGATTATGGATGTACTCTCATTTATAATTTATTTAAATTCAAAGAAATTTTAAATAAAGGTACTAAATAGAGACCAGTTTTTCAAATAAATTTGTCTAAAATTTTTAAAGTTATTCTGCAAAATATTGAATCCTTTATCTTTAAAATTTCAAATTATGAAACATCAGTTGAATTTTTTACAGTTTGGAAGACTAAACTGTATTATAAAATTAAAAATTATATTTTTGATAATAATTTAATTAAATTTTTTGTAATTTATTGTAAATAATTTAAATTTTTTGTAAAAAAAATTATTTAGATTTAATTGATAAATAAACTTTAAACTCTAACACTTACAAACTTTTGAATTCTACAGCCAACATTATAAATAATAAAATTTTGACTTTTTATAAACTTCAAATGTAAATAATTATAAATTACAATTTTTAATGTAACAGTTATACATAAATTTCATAAGTTTCCATATTAAATTTAGATTTATTACTTGCGGCACTAATTCCTATATGAATAAACCAGGTTCAATTTTTGCCAAATCGTAAAATAATTCTGGAACACATTGTTAAATCTAAAGCTAGTTGGATAATTGATAACAATAGACGGGCTTTGGATTTTCTGTCAAATAATTTTGTTTATAATATTAATTTTTTTGATTTCAAATATCTTTTTACAAATAATCCTATTAACAAATTGAATGTTCTGTATTTTTATTATCAAGTTTACAGGGACTTATTGGGTATTAGTTTTGATAACTGGAACAATTTGGTCAGTATTATAATTATATTTATAACGGTGAAAATATTTTTATTCAAACCTGCGGTAATCCAAAAGGTTAAAATATTTCTAGAACACTTGCTAATTAATTTTTACATTATTTTGAAAAGTTTTATTATTCAATATCCTTTTGCTTTTAGATATATTTTGGTGATTTTATTTTTTTCAAAAATTTAAATTTTAGTGATATTTTAAAATCAATTTATCCAAACGAACTTTCCTTTATTAAAACCAACCCTTCCTCCGAACCGGGAGGGGGATTTTAAATTAAGAGGGGTTTTTCTGTGGAGACACTAGGTCGTGAGAGAAATTGGAAAAGCATGTGAAAAGTGGAATGACCAGACATTGATGGATGCTTAATCACCTATTGAGCTGGGGATTGCCTGTGAAAAAGCCGAGCATTTAATCAGGGGTGACCGTATATCCGGTTAGCTTCTACCCTCATTATGGGGCTTTAAAATTTTCTCACGGTATTGGAGAATGGATCTAGTGTTTGTTAGGATTCCTAGCATTTAGATTTTTTGAAAAACTTAATGAAATTAATAATGCAGAAATTCAATCTATTGAGAACTATAGCCCTTATGAAATCATTAATTTCCACAGACCCAGGGCCGTGCTGCGTTTAAGCCCAACAACAAACTAATTTAGTTCAAAATAAAAATAATTATTTTTTTTTATTTATTTATTTTTTTGACACTTTTTCTTTTGTTTCAATTTCTTGCTCATTGCCCTTCATTGGGGTACTGAGTTGAATATATTTTTTTGTTTGTAAATATTTGTGTATTCTTTGTTTGTTTATAATTTACGAAATAATAAATAATTAAAATAAATAAATAAAATAAGTACTATACAGTTCTATGTGTTTATTGTATCTTGTTTTTTCAATTTACTATTTCTCTCTTGTAACTTTTGTTTTTATTTTGTTTGGAATTCTATAATTCATCATGCAGGAACAGTTTATTTTATTGGGAACACTTATCTTAATATGAATCTACTGTCTATCTATGTTTTTGAAATAACTTCTTAGGAATAGAAGGGATATAGCCCTCTGGGCTAGAAACCTAACAATAGCTAGACCTAGACCTAGTGTTTGTTAGGTTCCTAGCCTAAAAGGCCATGTACCTTCTATTCATAAGAAATTTTTCTACACCTAACTTTAGTTGAGATTAACATAATGATTTTAAAACAAAAGATTATTAAAACAAAAAATTTAAGAAAATATTTTGCAATTGGCATTTGAGGCAGAGATATAATATGAAGCTTATATGACCATGAGTGAGTTCAGAAACGAAAAAAAACCTTTTTATTTTTCTCATTCGCATCACCTAATAATACTAAACAGTGCAGTCTCACATTGTTGATTCCAAAATCGCTGCATTTAGCGAATCAAAGGGTTTTAAATAATTAACTTTGTGTGTGGGTATGCTTTTATACTACAAAAATCGCAATAAATGAAATTGGTCATTTTTTGTCCCCTCTTCAGAATTAGAACACGAGACGGGATGCATTCGCAGTGTTTCGCTTCATAATTCCAACTAAACTTTGTATTCCGTTCTTTAAGAAGAGCATCACTATTTAGTCAAATAACAATATCAATTAATGGAATAACTAATGTTTTGTTATTAAATTCATTGATATTTAATTATTTTGCTTACGACTTTTTTATATTTGTAAGTTTCTGTTATATATTTATGTGTTTAATAAATTTGTGTTGAATAAGAAAGCTTGTGCAGATAAAAAATTTTACATTTAATTCTTCAAATGTTACATAATGGCTTATTACAATGACAAAAATTATTGTTTTGTAAGATAAATTTGAATGTTTTGGAGTCAGAAAATAATAAGAAATGTTGAAAAGATTAATATCACAGTAAAAAAATCTGATTAAGTGTTGAGTACTTAGTAATAGAAGTATTTCAAATTTTAGGTTGAATTTTTTTCTATTAAGTGGACAGTGTTGCTAATCTAATACATCTATTCGTTAAGTGTGATATTATTTTTTATTAATACTAACATAATAATATATTTTCTAAAAAAGGATATACATTGTTTTTATTTTTTGAATTAATTCCGATAAGATTATTGAGTTATGATTTTTTCAAAGATGAATCAATTAGTGAGGTTAATTCAAATATGTAAATTGTAAAAGAGAGTTACTTTTTAGAAGTAACAAATAAAATTTAGTTTTTAAGATTGGCAATAATTTATTAATAACTCATTGAAAGTTATCTAGTAATGAAACTTTTCAATTGTGTTAGCAAACAACTATTACTAATGTTTAATACATTCATCTCACTTTATTATATTTAATGTATGGTTGTATGTATGTAAACATATATTTCTTCTAAAAATTATTAAAGTATACAAGTTAATTGCAAGTGAAATAGTTAAGAAGCGCTCGAGAATTTATAAGAAACTCCCTCCTACGACGTCAGTAACTCCTCCTAACTTTAAACAAAACGTCATTAACCCCTCCTCTTTGCTTGACGTCATCGTACAATCAATCAGCAATCTTGTTATGGTGCTAATGCACCATAACAAGATTGCTATCGCCCTGATGGCATTATATTTGGCAGGGAATTTGGCGTAGAATCGGAGCAGAACAAGTTACGGAAGTGTTCCCTTTGTGCAATCTCAGCAAATCATTTAACTGTTTCATATGTTTTTAGGTTTAAAGTATTTATTTTGGAGTGATTGTAAAGTATAAGTAAAAATGTATTTTCTTATATATGTTGAGTTACTGTATTGACTAATACAGTACTCTTCTCTTCAGACTTCTCTTTTTTATATATATTCAAGGAATAACTGATTTTTACTTATTATAGCTTTTTAAAACTTTTGTAATTATAATGTGCTATTTTGAATAAAATACCAATGATATTTTAATTTTGCCCAGCTCAAAATTTGAAAAAATATATTACAAATAATTATGTAAATCATGTTTCATTGGGTTCTAAGTGTCATTTTTACATTCTATGCATTTCCTAATTAACTTTCTTACAGGTGGAGAAGTGGAAGTTAATGTATTAGAAGAACTCCTGGTTGTACCTGTCGAAGACGATGAGTTAATTGCTGAAATAAACAATCAAGAGAAAAAATCAGGTATATATGTGTGTTTAAAAATATTCTTTTTAGTAAAATATAAAATTTTTATATAAATATTAGTATAGTATCATTAATTTTGTTGTTTTAACATAGATGAATAATTTTTAAAATAAAAAAGTATCTTGCACCCTGTTATCATATTTTTAATAACCAGGACAACAAATGGGACTTATTGACAATTGTATACTTGATTTTATTGTAATATTTGTTTGGCTAAGGAACTTAAAATTTATATCTTTCACAAGAATATATTTTATATCTTTCACATAATAGTCTCTTTTTGGCTATTCAGTATACTGGGTCAAATATAAAACTTTAAGTATATATGGTTAAAAAACATTTTCTTATGCAATAGCATTCAAAGCTTTTAAAAAATCATTTTACATGTTGTTGTATAAAACGATTCTTTATGAAAGGAACTTTTTAAAGGTTATGAACCATCTTCTCAACCCCAATCAAAAGAATTTGGAAAACTCCCATGAATTAACTCAGTCAGTTTATAAGAAGTAATTTAAAGCCATTTTCTTTTGCTATCAAGAGCAAGATTGCATAATATTTTACTGAACCTAATATGCCTTTAGTTATTAAATTTCTCTTCTTAATTATGTCTTAAACTTAATTTTGTATTCAGATGGAAAGATTTATCTACATTTCATTATTTGTATTGACTGAACTTGACATGCAAAATAATGAAACGAATATGTTACTGCTAAAGGAATTGTAAAATATAAGGGCAAGCTGACTAGAAGTTTATTCATGTATGACAGTGGTAGATTATACTGCAAATAATTTTTAAAAAATTTTCAAGTATAGCTGCTGAAGAAAATTAATACTCTTATTTGGTTAAAGATCCAGATATTTCAAAGGCGTAAAACTTTTACTTATAGTCTACCATTGTGATAAATGGTTATCGATTATTTTTAAACTGTCTAATGGGAATTAAAGATCTTAATAGGTTGTGTCAAATTGCTTTCCTTTTGAAAAAACTTTTTGTGCATTAATCAGCTAGTATCCCGAGAATGTGAATTGGAAAAGGCAAACAATGTTTTATTTAAGACATTATTACACTATTCCTTATTGAAAAAATCCTGTAAAAGTATAGCAGATACTATATAATTTTTTTGTAATTTAAGAATTTCCTTATCAGAAATAATAAAAGAATTTTTTTCTTTTATTATTTCTGATCAACAAAAAAATAAGTTAAAATAAATTTTTAGCCAAGTTCTTGGCTAAAAGATTAATGACTACATTTGAAAGATCAGGCTGTTTTCATGGAACCTTCAATTGAATGGTTTGTGAGTTCTAATCTGATTTCAGGTTATGTTTGTTGTATTCACTAGCTGGATAATTTTTGTAAATTTGTGAAATTTCCCATTTTCCCCCTTGCAGGAAGCCCCTTTTTATATTTCATTCTCCTGTAAGATTATATCCCAGATTATTCACTTCCCCCTTCCTCAAAGTGAAATGCTCTAACACAAGGCTTGTAACCAGTTCTAGGGAGAATGAGAGAGACAAGATTGATGGTCAGTGCACAGGAAAATATGAGTGCAATTGATCAAATCTGGATGCACAAAACTTGGATTTTGTCCATGGCGACAAACACTAGAGGGATTGAGCTTGTTCATCTGTTCCTTCATTTTTGTTGAACATATCCGCTGGCAAAACAAGAGATTTTCTGTATACAAATTCGGCACAAGTTGACTGTAAATCATTCTTAAAGGCAGTTCTAATTCCTGGTATAATAATGGGCAATGTTCTGTCTATCTAGGATTTTCATGGGCCTTTAAGGAACTTTTCAAATGCCGGTGAAACCTTTCGATGATATCATTTGATATCGGATGGGCATAACTGTAGAGCATATCCGATTGGTACTAATAAGGATTAAAATTTCATGGAAAAGTGCGGAGTACTTGTCTTCTGTGGTCAGTAGTGATTTGGGAAGGACAAACAAATCTCACGATCCACACATTGAAAAGAGCTTTACATGCAATTGAAACTTTGGCATCAGGATTAGGAATACTTCTGATCATCTCATAAAACGAGTGATGATTGTGAGGCAGTATATATTACCATCTCTTGGAAGTAAGAGTCCTATTAGATCGAGATGAATTCACGAAAATTAAGAATCCGATAAGGCAAAAGTACATAATGGAGTTTTTGAGTGTTTGTGAAGTTTAAAGAAATGGATTATGCACAAACTGCGTATTTTATTACATTTTTCTTTTATACTGCATGTTCTTTGTTTTTCACTTCACATTAACACATTTGTCACCATTTTTTTATTTGCTTTCACAATAGCTGTTAATTTAAAATCTGTTGTGTAACTTAAAAGTTTTCGTTTCAATACAATGATATAGGAATTTGAATATTTTCAAAAAGAAAAGGCTCACTTCAAGACAAATTGTGATATGTGTTATCAAAATGCAACTGTAATATCTTTACGAGGAACCGAATTTGTTTTTGAATGTAATTGAAAAAGCTGATTATAGCTTAAATAACTTGGGTGCATCTTTGCACCAGCTGTTATTTATTTTATGAAATATAAACAATATTTCTTTCAAAACCTTCTTGTAAGCTTTTTTGATGCAGAATGTTTTTTATCAGATAATCTGCGGTAGCATATAACATGCACAGCGAAATCCTGAAATTTTTTAACACATAATCCATGGATTATATACAGGAAAAAACTGTACCTTTTGGCATGGGCAATTTGCCTAATAGTTTCCAAAGATTAATGGAAGTACTGTCTAGATTAAAACCACCTCAAACAGCAGTGTATTTAGATGATATAATAATCGCTTCTTCTAGCTCTATTGAAGAACTTTTAGATAAATTATGTTTAATCTTTAAGATAGTAGAAGGACATAAATTAAAATTTAAACATTCTAAATGCTGTTTTTTTTTTTTTTTTTTTTTTTTTTTTTAAACCCATTAACTATCTAAGTTATACTGTTTCAAAAAGGACAATTTATCCCATTAAGAAAAACAAATTTACGTTAGATTTCAAAGTCCCAACCACTTGTAAACAAGTTAGAGTATTCCTTAGATTGACAGGATTTTACAGAAGGTTTGTAAAAAATTATGCTCAAAAAGTTTTACCTCTAATAAATTTGACAAAAAATGATGCTAGATTCAGTTGGGATGATTCAACTCAGCATGCCTCAGTCTTTCTTTTGCACTCAAAGTACAAGATCTGACTTCTAGAATAGCTCGATGGGTAATGACTCTTCAACAGTGTGATTATAGCATTGTACATTAATCAGGAAAATTAAATATAAACGCTGATTACCTGTCTAGGGATATAAACTCAATGGAAATAATAACTTCCAACTGCGATTCAGATCCAATAGTAAGATGGAAATCAAAATTCATGAGGAAAACAATCTAAAATTTCAATAAATCCTAAATTTTTTTTACAAAAAAA
>JAPDSC010150987.1:58487-69817 GCA_026290005.1 Latrodectus geometricus
TTTTTAAAATTTGCAGTTAAATTTTATTTAAATGTGTTAGTGAATTTTTTAATACTGTTAATTTATCAGCTCTAGCTCTTGCTCACGCTAATGCTACCCATGCAACAAAAAGAGAAGAAAAACGAGAACGTAATGAGGAAAAGTCTGACATATCCTTAGGAATGGATGATGATCTTGATCTGAAAGGTTCATTGGATGAGAAAAATGCTCATTTTAGTACAGTGAGTGATGCATCTAGTTCTATAGCTGATGATGTTACTTGTTCCTGTGGGCGAAGCAGTGTCATGTCTTCGTCTCCATCAGTATCTCGTTCTGGTTCGGTCAGTCCATCACCTTCATCTTCTCCTGAATCAGGTAAAAATAAAATTTATTCTTCAATTTCAGTTTTATAATTCAAGGAGATATGAGTTAGCAAAAGGAACTTTGCAGAAATTATTTAATTCAATCAATTGAAATTTTTTAATGTAGATTTTTTTTATTTTCTTGCATATTATAATTTTTATTTTTATTAGCTGTGTCTTTATATAAATGTTATATTTTGCACTTATAAGTTTAAAACTTCAGTATACAGGGCTCGGAGTTGTCCTGATATTCCTTAAATTCCTGATTTTTTAAAAAACGTCCTGAAATGTCCTTATTTTACGAAATAAATCCTGGAATTCCTTAATAATTTTACATTTTTCAGTGGTAAATTTTTCTTTATGTGAAATGAATATATTTTTTCTTTCAACTGCTTTCTATTCAAAAAGAAATTCTTTTCCCTATTTTGTTCTTTTTCAAACAGGCAATAGTATTGCCAAACATTTGTCTCCGCCTGATTTTCTGCCATTGGTCACGAATGTCTGACATCAAAAAAATTTAGGTTTGGTTTAACCATTAAATTCTATTTTTTGCCTTTACTGTCAAAAGAGTCTATTTTTAGTATTCATACAACAATTAATAATGATGGCATAATTGTGAGAATTACTTGCCTACGTTTATGCGTGAAATGCTTAACGCGTCATTTTGAACAATCGTGATGGGTGTTTTGAAGAACATTTATTAGCAAGTTTAAAATTTATTTTTTGAAAAAAATTAACTTTTTTTAAAAATGCTGAGGAAAATGAAAATTTCCAATAAATGATTGGAAATTCAAGGTGGGAATAAATGCCTAATTAAGACTAAATAAGAAATGTTTATGATGTTCATTCTGCGGAGTGTTTCGTATGCAAAAGCAAATTCAATATTCTAAATATGGATTTTAGACAAGTGCTTGCTCATGCAGATTAAAACACAAGAAAGCTATGAGCTGTTACAAGAATCAAACACTATTTACTATCAAGTCATCAACTTCATCTGAATTCTCAACATCGACTGTAGTAGTGAATAACAAATCATGGCTTCCCAAAACAGCATCAGAGAAAACCATTTTAGTTTTAGTGGCAATAAAAAATAATTATTCTTTTTCAACTTTGAAAGATTTAGCTAATATTTAAGGAGAAATTTTTGATGATTTCTCCGTAGAAAAAATCTCAAATTATTTGATATAAAAAGTCAGATATATGATTAATTTTGGACTAGCTTCGTTTTTCTAAATTCTTTTGTTTCAGGATATCGGCACTTTTCATTTTGTTTTACTTTTTGATGAAACTACTAAAATACAAATAAAGAAACAGTTGGATATTTATATCTATTGGTCTGATAAACAAGAAAAAAATGTCTTTTGTTACCTCGAATCACATTTTTTAAAACATTATAAGCCAATAAAATTGTAAAAATTTTATTTAATTTTATTGAAAATAATGGTTTGAATTTAGAAAAATTAATGCAGTTGTCAATGAAGGGACTAAGAGTTAATTTAGCTGTTTTAAAGTAAATAAATCGTGAATTGAGTAAGAACAAAGTTTACCATTACTAATTGATTTGGGTATGTGTTGCTTATACATAATCCGTGGAGCACTATGTAAAGGTATTGATTGTATTATTGATAGATTTGCTGTAGATATTCATCAATTTTTCAAGCTGTATCTTTCAAGAAGGGAAGATTATCATTCCTTACAGTTGGAAATACTGGAAGAAACCTTAACTTAACTAGACTTAGTTTCCTTCGTTATGTAGAGAGAAGTTGGTTAACTTTGGGGTCAATTTGTGAGAAAATCGATGAGCAATATGATGTTTTAAAAGAATATTTTGTTGTTAAAGTATCCAAAGAGTCAAAATATCCTCTTTCTGATAGACATCTTCGGATTATAAAACATTTGAAAGACCCTAAGACTCTGGCATATCGGCATTTTGTTTCATTTTTTGTAAAACTTTTGAACTATATTTACTTCTAATACAAAAAGTCTACACTTTAGTACATGTGATGTACAGTAAGTTAAATTAACTTGTTCACAGTATCATGTTTAAATTTTTAAATCCAGAAGAAATCTGTGAAAAAAATGGAGTAAAGTTGCTATAAATAAATGTTGATTCAGGAAAAAACTGGTTAAACTTAAAAACAAGATTGAAATAGATCATGGTGCAACAGCAATACTGGAAAAGCTTACGGATAAAACAACATTTCTACAAAGTGTCAGAAGTTGCTACATAGGAACTTCTAAGCATTTGCTTCAAAAACTCCCTATAAATCCCTTACTCTAAGATTTCCAGTATTTGTCTCCTTATAATAAAAAGAGGGAGAGTCTAGGAGCTCATTTAGTTCAAAGTTTACTCATTTGTAATGATGTTTTTGGAATGAATGGCAATTCTGTTTCCTCTATTCCATATATAAAGATATTCATATATTTGCATCATATATGCAAAAATCAAAAGATGCAACACAATCAGAGAAGAAAAGAAAGGAGGAGGAAGACATAAAAGGTACTTGTGAAAAAAAGTTTAAAAAATCGCACTTGTTAGAAAAATTAATGAACTTGAGAAAAGAAAGAAAAATTTGTTTGATAATAAGTGTGCAGCTCAAAAACTTTTGGATGATGCAAATAAAAAATAGCATGTGCTATTAGTGATGATCATGAGTGATGTGAAAGTTAGACACATGATGCTATCTGCTGCTAATGCAGAGACTGCATCTGTGAATGATTAGTTGAAAAAGAGTAGTATTAAATTATTGGAATTAAATGCTAATGCATCCAGTTCAAAATGAACATTAGTTATACATATAAATTTACTGTAATATAAAGCATTTATCATGTAACTTATTAATTTTTAAAAATGTTCAGCATAAAAAGTTTAAATTTCTATAGCATTTTTCATATTTTTGTATTAAAAATTAAAAACTCAAAATTTATTAAATAGTATACTCCTCTCTAAAATGTGTTATATTCTTAAAACAGAAATTAGTATGTAAAAGTAACATTGGTTTTGTTTAATTATTGACATATATCCTGAAAATATTGTCCAGAAAAAAAAAATTTCAGTACTCCTACCCCTGTAGTATACTTTCAGCAACTCTATGCTATGTACCATTGGTGAAATCTTATAAGCTAATATAGTTTTGTAGGATTTCAAATTTATATATCAAGGGCTGCACATGGGGTATTTCACCAATCTAAATCATGTAACTTCTTGCAGTATGTAATTCTCACAATCTTGCTGTACTTCAAATTTCAAAAATTTCATTATAATTGCTTACTAAAACTAAACTTAGTGCACGAAACTCATGTGAGAGGCAAGGCCTACAGTGCCCATACCTATTTTCATGCTCAAGGTCCTACGTTGTAAAGCATATGTTCTGTGTATGTGGTGTAACATGCAATTCTGTGTATGTAACATGCAATCCCCAGTGCTTAGTACTTAGTTTTATCAATCCATTGAATTGAGGAAATGCTAGATTGACCTTGCCCAGACTAAGAATCAAACCTGAGCTGTTTGAGCATAAATCACAACTACCTATGACACCGGACTATAATTACTAACCACAGAAACATTGGAAAACTAATTATGTAAAGATTACATATTAAGATGCAAATATTAACTAATTATCACACAGTCTAGACCTAGGGGCAAACGAGAAATAAAACTAAATCACTAACATAAACAACAACATACATACATAAACAACATTTATATGAAAATTCTGGCACTCACTATAAAAATATTAATTTAAATACTGTCAAGCACAAGAGACAACTGGTAACAAAGCTAAATCATTAACATAAATTTTTATGTGAACTTGGATTTTAATTAACCTGGCAATGTTGCTCACTTCAAAAAAAAAACATCAGTGTAATACAATAGACTCCTGAGACAACAGTGCAATAAAGCTAAGTCTCTAATGCAAATAACATAAACTTTTATGGAAACTAGAATTTCTGATTAATTAATATTTTAATATAAATACATATATGTAAAATATTAAATATCATATTCTACAATATTTAAAATCTTATAAGAAAAAATGTGACTTACAACTGCAATATTAATCAAATACAAATTGAAAATACTCACCTAATCATGACTCGGGAAAACATCAGCACCAGTCGGACAAACAATAAATAGATTTTAAGGCTTCCTAAAACTCAGTTACAATATTCTTAGAGTGATTTCTCCTCCATGTATACAATGAAAGGTACAAATTAAATTGACCTAACATGATTTTTTGCTGCAAAGAAATCTCTTAATTTCCGACCAGGTGTGTCAATTTAAAACTTGTTTAGACATGGTGATTGATAAAAGATAGCATGATTGCAATCTTGAGAAAGCTTTTGTTAGATCTCTGGATATTATTCTTATTTAAATTTATTCAGAAACTTACCATTAAATGAATTGCATGTTATTTTTTATTTAAAGTCTTAAATTGATATAATTATCTAAATATCTTTGGTAATGGCATTTGTGTATGCAATGTATTAATTTATGATATTATAAAAAAGAAAAAAAATCATTTTTTTTTAATAATATATAAATTTTCTTATTATTGTTTGCTTTAACTTATTTTTTAAGCAGACCATTATCATTAATTTGTATTCACTGATAATTTGAATTTCCAACTGTTATCTGACCAGGGAAGAAAAATCTCGCTTATAATTATCATGATAGTTTGTAAAATGCTAATTTTTTGTGTTATACAGGAAATGTAAAAATTATGTGCAATTTTTTAATATAAGTTTGTAATATGTCAAAATTTCAATATCATTGATGCAGGTGTTAATTCATTGTTTTTAATATTTAAAAACTATTGAAGAATGTAATTCTTTATGTTTTTACAGTTTTTTATTAAGTTTTATGCAATATTTTACAGATGTTGAAAAACCAGAGAAAAGATCTAGAAAAAGAACTCATTCGCCCGTTGTATATGAAAGAAAGGAAAGCAAAGAACGTATGAATATTTTAAAATTTTCCATGTTTATACATAAATAAGACTAAATTAAAAATCTTCAAATTCTGAAAAGGAAATTATGAGCATTAATTTTGGACAACTTTTGATTCCATGAAAAAATTAGTGAAAAAATTTCTGATAATACTATTTTCAATGCTTTAAGTTATAGTTTTAGTGTTGCTTTTTTCTTATTAACCTTTTGATCTCTATCTTGGCATCAACACCCTTAACCCTTGGTACTCTAAAGTAAACTTTACCCTTAATTTTTGTTACTTTACATATGATAGGAATATATTTGTTGATAATAAACTAATTATACAGTTAAAACAGTAGTTAATTAAGGAATATGACAAACTTCATTTAAACAACTTTCTTGCGTAATAAAAATAATTTAATTATAAAATTATGATCAAAATTCTATTAATTAAATACAAAAAGACAAGTTTTGTTGAACATTTAAATACAGATGCATGGCAGTTATTTAAATAAATGGGGTCTAATAAAGCCTTGTTTTTGATAGATTTTTTCAAATTATATTTCTACTGAACAATCATATGTTAAAGCAATTATTAATCTATTTATTTCTGTTTCTCAATCACATATAATTATCAGTCTAATCTGTTACTTAACAATTGTGTCTTTGTACATATTAATTCTTAATTATCATTTCTGTCATTTTTATCGACTGTTAAAGTACACTAATTTGAAATACACATGTAAACTTTATGGAAATGTTAACCTCTTAAATCAGTCAATGGTCTTCCAGGTTATATTATTCTGATTACAAATTGCAAGATTTTTAAAATTGACATAATTGTCATTTATATATTGTTTAACTCTATAATTAGAATCATAGTGAATTGTATACTGGACCTTTTTAAGCTCTATGAAATCTAATGCGATTTGTCAAATTTATAAAGTATCCAATACAGTCTTCTTTATATAAAAACAATTAGCCATCTCAATACTAGAATTAAACATTTGTTAAAATCATTATACTTCAAGTTTTTATTAGGTCAATTATTTTGGAAAGTCATTTTCTTAAAATGCTTAAGTTTTCTAGCATTTTTTTTGTATGGGTTTTATCTAAAATTAGTTGCTACAATGAATTTTGTTAAAAAGTAATGAAAGGAATTTTTATCAATAGTTAGTCACATCTTAGCATTGTTCAAGTGCTAATTCAAAGGATTTTTTTAACATTTTTGTTACTCTCTCTCTCTCTCTCTCTCTTTTTTTTTTTTTAGCACCTGTTTTACTGTGTGTGTTACTAATATTTTTTATACATTTTAAATCAAAAACTTATTATAATCAATTAATAAATTAGGAAAGCTTTTTCTCACTGTTATTAAATTTAATATTCTTATTTTAAGTTTATTTATTCTTCAAATAATTGCATATTTCTCAATAGCATAAAATTTACTTACTTTTTATATTTCTGAGAACAGCTGTTATTTACCGTATTTTTCGCCATATAAGACGCACCCAATTTTAAAGGAGGCAAATTTAGGAAAAAAAGATTATGAACCAAATTCTGTAGTAAAATATTTTATATAAACTGTGTAACGTGCTCGATGACTCCCCGTGGAATTGTTTCTTTGGGGAATGTTTTCCTTTTAAAGATCGACATTTGCGGCAGTTTGGTACCATCTGCACAGCAGAACAGCACAACCGAGTAGTGGGTTTTCTCATGCCCTGAGGTTTTTACGGTTATGCTTTTGGCTCCTTTGTTATCTACGGTTCTGTTAGATGGCACATCAAACGTTAGCGGGACTTCATCCATGCTCCCAATCAGGCTCATTTCAAAGTTATTCTTCTTCCTCAATAACAAACTTATGAAAAGACAGAATCTTTGATTCGCATTCCTTGCCATGGTGGGCTTTTGTATTTGCCGTATAAGACACAGGCACTTTTTCTCCCTCAATTTTGGGGAGAAAAAGTGCGTCTTATACGGCGAAAAATACGGTATATCAAATACTTTAATTTTTTTCCATTTATACATGCAGTAATTTTTTTATATATATAAAAAGATTTAATATTCATTATCTACCTTCATGCTTCATTAATCCTTTTAAATTTTATGTATCTGATGATTGCATGAGCTTTTAATCATTTAATAATTATTGCAATGTACTTGTGTGTAGTTTGATGTTTTATATTTTAAAACAATTTTCTTGAAAAATCCTATATATTTGTTATATATTTATAGGTACGGAAAAGAAAGCTAGAATGACTTCTTCTGTAAGCAAACGAGGTAAGTTATATTTTCATAATATTTTAAACTGTATCAAATTTCTGAAAATGTGTAAGAAAAATTTGTTTATTATTTAATAAAAAAATTTAATATAGATGTAACAAAAGCGTCTAATTTTGAATAAAGTACAAGATTGTTTTAATAACTAGAAGTTGTCCTATTTAAATTTTAAATGGATTTTGGAAATTATGTGTCTTTTTAATTATATTATTTTGCTGTTGTTAACTTTTATATTTTTATTTAATTAACGTTCTTAAAAAATTTTAATTTTATTTGTTTTTGTGATTTTTGTATGATGGTAGAAATCTAAAAACTATCCCTTCATTTAATTATTTAATTCTAAATTTGCTGTAAATAAGGGGTGAGAACTCTTATAAAAAAGCTTTTATCAGATTAATCTGAATTAAAAAGTTATTAATTGTAAATATTGAATATATTTTAGTAAATTAATCGATTCTGTTTGTATATGCCATGTAAATCTAAAAATTATGCGTCTTCGAGTTTAGAAATGTTATTTTAAAATCTTTAACCTCATCACCTACAAAATTCCATAGTTAAATTACTTCTATTGAATGTAAGTCTTTAATACAATTGTATGTTTGAATTCATATAGATATGAGCGATTTCTTTGGTATATTTTTTTACCTTTCCATGAATTTAAAAAGTAGCACTTATTGTATACAAATTTTTAAGATTTTATTTTGCCTTAAATCATTAAGTATGTGTACTGTATTTTTTATTATTATTATTATTATTATTTATGTTTTTTTAAAAAAATTTCTTTAAACTTTTTGTTTTAGATTACACTCATCTTTTAAAATATTTTTTCCGGGATGCTCGATTTTTCTTAGTGAAGAGTAATAATCATGAAAACGTAGCTCTTTCCAAAGCCAAGGTAACACTGCTAAAGATATCAGTTTTTCTCATATAACATTGTGCTCATTATATAAGGGAACATATATGTACTAAAATTATTTTCTAAATTTGTAGGGTGTTTGGTCAACTCCACCACAAAATGAGTCAAAGTTAAACCAAGCTTTTAGAGTGAGTATTTTAAAGATAATTTACTTTATGTTTTTCTATACTTTGTATCTAAATTATTATCATAATCTTATTACTTGAACATGTTTCTTAATTTTATAGTCCTGCAGAAACGTTATTCTGATTTTTTCTGTTAAAGAAAGTGGTCGATTTCAGGGTAAGTTGTAGATTTTTAAGACTAAAAATATTCCATGCTTTTCTGTCATTGTTCATGATTGGCATCCTTTGTAATTAACAGGATTTGCAAGAATGGGTTCAGAATCAAGACGTGATGTACCTCCCATTCAGTGGGTTTTGCCACCAAGTTTGAGTGCTAGAGCCCTAGGTGGAGTGTTTCAGTTGGATTACATCTGCAGGTGACAGATTTGTTCTTTGTTTAAGCTACAAATAATCTACGTGGTTTAATAATTATACCTTAAAATAATAGTTTAAATGGTTGCTAAATTTCCCTACAAATAACTGCAGTCAGTATGCTGAACTAATTTACCAGGAGTTAAAATTTTGTGTTGCTGCTAAGTGATATGCATATTCATTTGTTCTTTAATCAATTGCATTTATTATTTATGAAACATAATGTTCTCAAGGTAAACATTTTCTCTTAAACCAAATTAATTCATTCTGTTTTATTAAAATTATCTTAAAAAGTAATGTAAAATTGTCACTTTTTGTAATGTTAATTATCAAAACTAATTATTCTTACAAAAAATATGTAAATACCTTTGAAAAAAAGACTGTTTTTTAAAAGTATTAAAATTTAAAAATACTCAATCCTTTAAAAATTAATACTTCAAAAATCTTTAGAAGTCCTTTCTGTATATGTGTTATATAATTTTAAAGTTACTTAATTTCAGAAATAAGAATAGTTTAAAAAAATAATATTTGAATTGAATCCAAAATATTCTGTCGTTCTTTTATAAACTGTTCAATTTTGATTTTGTTTGTTGATATTGAAGCATTTGATACAAAATAGGAAGCTTTTTTTGAATAATAATAAAAGATATTTTATTTTAAAAATTTTAAATTTTAATTCAAGCTTAAATATAACAAGTAAGAATAATTATATTGATGACTCCTAGTACGTAACTAAATCAATGAATTCTTTAGTTATATCAGGGCCGGCGCTAGGGGTGGGCAAGCCGGGCCCCTGCCCGGGGCGGCAACCTTAGGGGGCGGCAAATTGGCCCTAAAATTAAATTTTTCAAACTTTTAAGCATTTTTTCTTTCCAAAATAATTGAGTTTTGACCCCTGATATACTAAACTTTTTGTTTAAAATGAATCATATTTTTATGCATTAAGATATTTGGAATCAAACCCCTAACACCCTGTATATATACTGAGTGTTTTTTAAACATACAACAAAAATTTGTTTCGAAGATACAGGGGAACAAAATTTTTGACAATACAATAACATTTTATTACCAAAAATTACAGGTAAAGTTTTTTAATCTACAAGAACTGTTGAAAATAATGACCTCCAGCTAGAAAAAGAATGCAAGAAATTTAATGATTTTAAAAATTATAAAAATGGATTTGACGAAAACTATGTTCGCCCTGTATCTTCGAAACAAAGCAGGTTCAAAAAAATTATCAAAGGACGAAATATTCTTAGAATAGTCTAGGGAACAAACCCTTGAATTTTTGGTGTATGTTTAATAAACATCCTGTATATATTAATAATGTATGAACTTTTAACTATTTGAAATGTCAAAATATTTTAAATGCAAGAAATTTCACAAGCATAAGAAATTCCCACTTAAAAATAGCTTAAAACTTAAAGAAATAATTTTTTATTATAATTTAATGAAAGGGACACAGTAATAGAATTTTTAACCGTGTGTCTTAATTTGTCGAAACATCTATGAAAACGCGGGTGGGCACGAAAAATCAGTCCTGACAAGCCGTGACTATAAAATAAAAGAGGGTAGTCCCATTGTTTTATTTATGAAATAATTGCCTTGCAGATTGGTTGCTAGTAAAATAGAGTGCGTTATATTTTACAATTAATTACTATTTACCGGGCCTTTTTAAACTTGTGTTGTAACTTTGTGTTATAATAGTAAGGTAAGTAGAATAATTAAAAAATATTTAGTCTTTATCAAGAAATATTAGGTTGAGGAAAAAGAAATCCATTATTTTTACATGAACTTTATGTAACTTCTTTTGGATTCACTTTGTAAAAAGGTTTAAAACAGCTTTCATGTAGATTTATAGGTGTTGCGCGTTACGACTGCTGACATGCGGTTAACTTCGATCATTTTTGATATTTTATAGACATTTTTGACGATGTTGTATCCATGCGAGGTGCATCTTTAGCATCCAAATACCCAAACGGAATCGACGAAACAAAAATTGTACGTAACTGGTTGTTACAGTCTTATATAAGACGATAAACACCTTTTACAATTTTAGCCACCCGGATATCTTTTTCGCCGTTACAAGAGAAAAACGAAAATGTATCGAATTTTCTGTTTGTTGTCTTCCATTTTTGAAACCTTGTACTCGTAACTGAATGAATCAAATAAAAAACCTCAAGAGAATATTTTAGTGTCAAATGTCACCTTTCCAACGAGCATAAATCGGAAATTGTTTGATAGATATCTCACGAGATAGCGATCACTACAGACGTCTACCGAAAACATAATGGATTACTTTTTCCCCAAACTTATATTTAAATAGCTTCTACAGGATGTTTCTTTTCAAACGATTTTTTTTTTTTTTTTTTTTTTTTTTTTTTTTTT
>JAPDSC010150987.1:70450-108781 GCA_026290005.1 Latrodectus geometricus
TTTTTTTTTTTTTTTTTTTTTTTTTTTTTTTTTTTTTTTTTTTAAAATTTTTATTAAAATGGTTTTTATAGTTTTTGAAAATCGTCCAATAGAGAATAGGTACTTTAATCCATTGGTATAAACCACAGTCTTTATAAAATTGTTCGCAGAATTTAATATTTTATATTATGCTCAAAGAATAAAATATAATTTGCTTTTTAATTTAAATAAGTTTGATAAATTTGTTGGCTTTGCTTAGGGTAGAGTGATAAAGAATAGTTTGTAATCTATAGCTGACATGTAGGTTTTATTCAAACTTAATTATAAAATGCTTTTTTACATTTTACCTTAAAAAATGTTGCCAGAAAATACTCGCAAATGCCTCTGTTTCGTTTAAATAAAACACAATGATATTTTTTTTAAACATTTTCTTAATTTTATTTGTGTTTGTTTTTTGAATGGCTGATAGACGTAAAAAATTATCGGGTGCTCAGTATAAAAGAAATAGAGTCGAAAAGCAAGTTCAAAGTCAAAAACAGGCTGGAAATCTGTTGAGTTATCTACAAGGAATAAAAAGAAATGATGACGACACAGGAATATTAGAAACTGCTTCAAATCTTAATTATGAAGCCAGTATCAATCAATATACCGATATTGCTAAAGTGGAACTTACTCCAGAAGCATACATAGAATCTACTCCAGAGACGTCCACTGAACCTACTCCAGGGCCGTGTACTGAACCTATTCCAGGAATATCTAAAGAAGAGGCACTTGGTATAAGAATAAATTCAGATCCGAGTTCCTGGCCAACTAGCTTATCAAAAGCAGAAATATATTTTTTGGTAAAAGAAGGACTACCTCAACCATTAAAAGAATACAGTTTTCCGCATAATTATACCGGTCGAAGATTTAGCGCTCTTCATTATTTGAGAAATATGAAAAATGGTGAAAAAGTCATGCGTAACTGGTTAGTTTATTCAACTACTAAAGACTGTGTTTATTGCTTTTGCTGCAAACTTTTTGGTTCTACTTTAAGTTCCCTTTCTATTAGAGGTTTTAAAGATTGGAAGTACCTCGCTAAGACTTTAAATCAACATGAAACCTCTAAAAAACATATCGAAAGTTAAAAGTCTTGGATTGAATTAAGTCAAAGAATACAGTACTCTAAAACGGTTGACAGTCATTCACAAAGACTTATTACCACAGAAATAAATTATTGGGGCGAGGTGCTTCTACGAATTGTTTCAACAATAAAAATGCTTGCTCAAAATTGTTTAGCCCTCCGAGGCACAAGTGACAAACTTTATGATTTCGGTAACGGTAATTTTTTACAAGTTATTCAATTACTTGCTCAATTTGATCCAGTAATGGAAGAGCATATATGCAGAGTGCTTAAAAAAGAAGAAGCTAAAGTGCACTATCTCAAAAAAGAAGTTCAAAATGAATTGATTATTCTTTTAGCTGAAAATATAACATCTCATATTATTACTGATATTAAAAAAGCTAAATATTATTCAATAATTCTAGATTGCACTCCTGATATCAGCAAGATCGAACAAATGACAGTTTTAGTAAGGTATGTATTTATTGACAAGTCCAATCCCAAGGAGGTTTCCATTGAAATTAATAAAAGCTTTTTACGTTTTCTTTCGGTTGAAAGATCGACTGGATATGAACTTTCAGCTCTAATACTTAAAAGACTTGAAACATTGGGATTGAATTTGCAGGATATGAGGGGACAGGCTTACGATAATGGGGCCAACATGAGAGGCAGTAAATCGGGTATACAATCTAAAATAAATGCGTTAAATCCAAGAGCATTTTACCTTCCATGTAGCAGCCACTCATTAAACTTGGTAGTTAATGACGTGGCAAAAGCATCCTTCGAAGCCGCCAATTTTTTTAATAAAGTCCAAAAATTATATCTTTTTTTTTCCTCATCAACTTTTAGATGGACCATATTATTAAAATATGTTTCCGGACTTACTTTGAAACCTCTAAGTGATACTCGTTGGGAAAGCCGAATAGATGCATTAAAACCACTAAGGTATCAATTAGGAGGGATATACGATGCTTTACTTGCTGTTTGTAATAACTCGGAGGTTGACAACTCTATAAGAGTTGAGGCTTCTGGACTATTAAGATGTGTTAAACAATTTAAATTCTTATGCTGCATTGTAATTTGGTTCAAAATCTTAAATTGTATAAATCCTATAAGTAAGCTCTTGCAGACAAAAGACTATGATTTACCATCTGCTATGGAGCTCTTGAAAAATTGTAAAGATTTTTTCAAGGATCTTAGATCGGACAGAGCCTTTAATGAAATGCTTTGCGATGCTCGAGAACTCGCAGACGAAATTGACATACCAGCTAATTTTGAGCTCAACCAGCCACGTCATAGAGTTCGAAGAAGGAATGTTAATTTCAACTATGAGGCAAAAGATGATCCAATAGAAGATCCTGCTTTGAAATATAAGGCAGAATTTTATTTTTTCACATTAGATAAAGCTATCACTGCACTTGAATCCAGGTTTAATTTGATCAGTACCCACAGCAACTATTTCCAATTTTTATACAATATTTCTGATTCAAGAGATATTCCTCAAAACAACATTATAAAGTATTGAAAAGATTTAGAAGCAGTGTTGACTGATGGGAATTCATCCGATATAAACGCGCTTGACTTGGCAGACGAGATAGTAGCTGCTTTGGCTTTGCTAAACAAAAAAGAAAGTCCAGTTGAGATTTTAAAATTCATATAAAACCTAGATTTTGCTCCCAATCTTGGTATAGTTTTAAGAATATTTCTGACTCTCCCAATAAGTGTGGCAAGTGGAGAAAGGAGTTTCTCCAAATTAAAATTAATTAAAACTTTTTTACGCTCCACAACTACCAAGGATCGATTAAACGGCTTAACAACAATATTCGTCGAACATAACCTGGCTGAAAAAATTAATGTTAAAGAAATTATAAAACAATTTTCAGAATTAAAAGTGAGAAAAAAACACTTTTAATTTCAACTCTCGGATTAAATGTATTTTTAATGTGTAATAAAGTTTTAATATTTAGTGGTTTTATAATTTGTTTTACTTTTTTTTAAATATATGTTCTGTATTTTATAATTATGCACCAGAAATGACTCTTTCCTTTTTTTCTGCGCAACCCTAATTTTAATTTAGTGCCAAAAGCATAAATAAATAAATTAGTATATTTTTGCTAATCAAAACTTCAACATTGCTGATGATTACAATTTTTTTACTCGTTTTATTTTACCTTTAATCGTGAAAGGGGTTTAGGTTATCTCTTTTAATTTTTGTTATAAAGGGGCGGCATTTTACCTCTTTGCCCGGGGCGGCGAAGCTGCTAGCGCCGGCCCTGGTTATATGAAAAAAATAAGAACTATTTCACACATAATATGCTTTTAGTTGGCTATGAAACAAGATCAGTTGAATTATGTAAAATAAAGTTTAAGTATAATCTATTTAAATTGTAAATAATCTTCATAAAAATTCATTAGAAAACTCTTGGAATTTCCTTTTTTAAATGGATTGTGAAAAATAATGACAAATATCAAAGATTCTATGGTACAAACAAATCTTATTTTAGCTATTAGATTATATTCAATGTTATATATATGTATATATATTTATTTATTTAAGTTTATAATATATTTAAATTTATAATAATGTGATATAATTATGTTGTATATAAACTAATTTCGATTTTGCACTTTTTTCTTAGTTACTAAACATTCATTTTGCATAGTTCTTGTGTTTCAATGTTTAAAAAATTGGGCTGCCTTGAGCCATTCAGAAAATGCTTTGCATTTGGCAAAAATCCCATCAATTTCTAGATACAGAAAATTAATTTTTATGTCAATATTTTGTTTTTAATTAACAAATTTAATGATTTTTGTATGTATCTAAAGAAAATTAAATATTTTTTTCTTTGAAAGTTATTCCTGGTGACCTTCCATCCAATAAAAAAATATTTATTTTTTTTAAATCAAAGAACAGATACTTTTATTTTATAAATAAAAATATTGATTCAGTAAATAATATATTATGAAACTAAAATATTTAAAAAAAAACATATTTTGTTTGAATTTATAACTTGCTTAAATGTTATATTATATGTACCTTATGTTGTTTTTTCTAAATTTATACAGCTTACTAGAATTTTGAATTTTCAATCAGAATCTGTTGCATGCATTACTATTCTTTTATTAAAATAGATTTTTTTTTCCATTTTAAACTAAAGTAATACAATCTAAAATATGAATAAATGAAATAATCCTTTTTTTAATGCATCATTTAATTTAATGCTAGTAATAAAAATTGAAGAGGGAAGGAAAAAAAGAATTCTCATGTTAATGTGTGCAAAGCACTGTAAGAAAATATTTCTAATGCCTTTACTTCAGGGTTTTCTTTTATATAAACAACAAAAGCAGTGACTGAAGAATATGAAAAAGATGTTTACTTTCATAAATTTGATCTGCATGATTAAATTTAATTTCCTAATGCATCTGATATATAATTTTATGTTTTCTATTTTACAATAATCATAAAATTGTAAATGTAATGTTTAGTGAAGACATTATATTAAACTTAAATTTTTTGCATGTGCCATTGTTATAAAAGGATAGAAATTTAATGAATTTAAAAATCTAGTATTTATTTCCTTTTAAGAAATTTTGAAGGCTTAAAATTTTTGTTCCTGGTGTCTTTTTATATTACATTTACAATTTTTCTTATTTCAATGTGTTCATATTTTGTTTCTTAATTGCATTTTTAACAGAACTAAATTATTCCAAAAATAGTAATCTATTTGCATGAAATTATTTCTGACTAATCATACATATTCTAACGAAAAATTCAATATGTAATTTTAATTCATTTGTTAATTAAAGTTAGTCTAATTATATTAATTACTTTTTTAATTAGATTTTAATTTTTTAATTAAATTATTATGAGAATTATTAAGATTTCTTTCAATCTATAATTTTATTAAATTATTGTATCAAGTTGGTTTGGAAAGTAGTTTCATTTTTTTCACATGGATAAGCTTTTTGCTAGTAAACACTATCCATTTTATAAGTTTGGAATCGTGTTACTACTAGAAAGATGGCAGAATATATTGGGCTAGAATTGACAATATGCAATTCAATAAAATACTTATTCCCTGTCCGAAAATGAGTACAGTATTGCAATGATCAGACATTGCTGTGCATTAATGAATCAATTTCAATAAATCAATCAAATATTTAAAATTTTATACTTGATCTAATATTGCTTAAATTTTCCATGCAATTTTAAATTTTATGATTTTTTATAAAAAGTGAAGTATAATTATTGCAATAATTTTAAAAGCCTTTAGCCAAATCCAATTTTGAATTTTTAAAATCCTTTGATGAATGCTATGATCAATATTTTATTACAAATTTTTACTATCTAATTAGGCGAGAATTATCTTTCACTAAAACACAGCATCTTTATAACCCTTGGAATGAAGGTAAACAAGTTAAGATTGGAAGAGATGGCCAGGTAATCATTTCAATATTTATTTCAATGTTTTTATTAAAACTGGTCTTTGTTTATTTTTGTTGCATATATTTAATGTTCTGTTAATTATGAAAAATTGCTAATCAAAATATCTATTTTTTTAAATTGTCATTTCTTATTTTATTTCCTGTTGTATTTTTAAAATGAGATTTCTAGTACTGAATCATACAGTGTTTCTTTTCTATAAACAACTGTTCTAGAATTTCAAATGACAGTTTTAGAATCATAAAAATGGCTGACTACTGAGAGATGTTGCATAATAATGAAACAACTTTGAATCAAAAATAAGTGAACATGTCAAAATTGTCCATGTCCATGAACCATGTCAAAATTTGGACAATCTTTATCATAGTTGTAATAACAAAACTATTTATTTAAGTAATTTATTGTATCTTGCTCTGGTTCTTGTTTTACATCAAATAGCACTAATTTTTATAATGCAATATTTTTTAATTATAATATTATTGTACTCTTACTTTATTTATGTTGGTATAACAAAAGACTAAAAAAATCATAATTTGCTCATAAATTTTTTTAATTTTTCAGGAAATTGAGCCAAAAGTTGGGGAAGAATTATGCCGTCTGTTTCCCATTGATGAACATATCGATCTGATTTCCATTCTTAGAAATATGAAGCGGAACAAGCCCAGAAGTTCTCGTCCTACAAGAGATGATCGCGACCGTCATGATCGTCGTCGTGGTACACATGGTGCATCAAGAAGAAGTCCACCAGAGCCTATTAGGTTAGCTTACAAACATCAAGAACTGTCAAATGTGCTCAAATGTGATTCATTCAATTATTGGGCTGCCTCTGGTGGCTAGGTGTTTGAAAAAAAGTGTTATAAAATGAAGAAAAATAAGTTCTTGATAAAGAACGTTATCGAAAATTCGCTCTTCTGTTGAGGAAGAATTGAAATCTGCATACGAAATAAATTCCGTTTTACATGCGCCATCAACAGTTGCATGTTGAAATCCATTATTTCAACAAATAATGCATGTTATGTTTTAAATGCTGGAGTTAAGGGTATATCAGATATTTCATAAATAATTTTTTTACAGTGAGAGTGTTCCTACATTACAAACTTATTTGTTTACAATCAAATATTCTGAAGAAAAATAATATAAATTATAATTTTGCTATTACACATGGAACTTATATTTCGCCTTTTATTAATTTCTTAAAAAGAACTTTTTAGAACTTTCTACAGGGACAGTTTTATTGAAATAAATTGGGATTATTTCTTTAAAAAAAAAATTGGGTTTATTTGGTACTTATTTGATTATGGTAGCTTTCGTGACAGATTCTTATCTCTTGAACTAATGAACTAAAGTGTGTGTATTTTCTCTTTCTGTGTTATAGTGATCACCAAAAAAATAATTATTCTGGACCTGGTAAGTTTTGAAAAGTAAAAAATAAATAAATAAAAAGCTGTGCTCTATATGTATATTTATTAAAGAACTTTCATCGGTTCCCCAACTTCTCGTAATAAAGAAATTTTAAAATGTAAAGGATTTCTTTGCCAATGAACAATATATTCGATGTTTGAATTATCATGTTTACTTCTGCTTCTCTACGTGGCTAACAAGTGGACTTAAGACGAATTTTATGTGCGGTTTGTTTTCCGCACTGGTATGTTTTAACTTTTTTCTCTATATTGTGCGCCTTTTTTTTTTCATTATATATAAACAGCCAATGTAGTCAATTTTTACTATTATCTTTTAAACTGTCTTATACATATGATCTGGTGAATGGAATAAAAATAATATCCCACAAATATTTTTTAAGAAAAAGGAAGAAGCTTTTATAAATGAAAAATCTAATCTACTAGATGTTAAAAAAGAAAAGGACTTTAAATTATGAAGTATTGATGTTAGAATTTATTAATTGGATTTATATTTTTGATACTTAAAATAAATTAAAAAAGTATTTAATGATTGTGCGTGAAACCTGCATATAGAAGTTGAATGAACCATGTGTATTAACTATGCGAAACATCTTTTGTTCTTGATAGTTTAATTAATTTTAACCATGACTGCTGACATTTGTTCATAATGATGTTCATGATAATGAATTTGTTCATAAGAAAAAAAGAATCTAGTACTAATATAAATTAATTTATCTAAAACTGGAAGAGTTGAGCTTATTTGTTTAAACATAAATTGACTTTTGCAGAAAAGGCATATAAAAAATTTTCCGAAAAGAAAGAGAAATGCAAAATTTAAAATGAAAAATATTATATTAAAATGAAAACTCAAGATATTTAAAAATTGTAAAAAAATTCATTAGTGTAAATACATTCAACCTTCAAGATTTGAAAAAAATTCATGTAGGCTTTTACACTAGAAATGCTTAGTAAAATGATCCAATCTGCATATTTATAAATGGCAATTTTTTTACAATGTGAAGAAGTGTTATCCCATTTTTTCCTCTCACCTATTCATATGTAAATTAACTCTTAATTTTCTTGAAAATCTAAGTTCATTTTCTTCTTTATCTTTGTAATTAAATTATTCATTGTAAACACATACAAGTAAATTAACATTTTTTAAATGTTAGTTTCTAAAAGTCTTTTTTTCAGTTGCATGATTATTTCCTTGTGATGTATTTGTAAATTGTGAATGAGCTTTTTCTCTACGGGTTAAATTAATTTTCCCCAACACTGGGATTTTTAATATTCAAGTGTTTTTTCACTCCCTTAAATAATACATATAATACTTTGTTTTATATGGTTTCGTTATGAAAATGTGATTTGTGTATGTTGGATCATTGGTGTTCTTATGTTAATTATTCTCAAAGATCTATAATTTTATATATCTATACAAACAATCTATTTTAAGACTAAAGATCCTTTTTGATTATACTAACTGACTTGATTCTTTTATGAAAGGTAAGTAAAGATTTATTGTTTTTCCATATTATAACAAAAAATATGGAATTTTTATTTGCTAATTATTTCAATGAGACATAATTTTAATCATAATTATTCGTGAGTTACAAGATTTTCTTCATCATTCAGGAAGAAAAATTTGTTAAATAATCCTCCCCCCCTTACTAAAAAAATCTTAAAATATTATTTGAACCAATTTATGCAGAATAGTCAGGCTTCAATTAAAGTAAATTGTTGAATGCTGCTTGATCATAATCTAAATGTAGAGTTTTAAAAATTTTAAAAGATATATAATTTGATTAAATTTCAAAACTGCTTATAATTCTGTGAAATAGAAGTCAGTGAAAAATATTTTTATATAATGAGATCACTGAGTTTTGCAGGTTAATAAAAGGAAAATGGAATTTCAGTCTGCTTTTATTAACCCGTATAGTTCATAATTTTTGAATAAGATTTCATTCATAAATTCTTGCATTATACCTAAATCTATGCCAAACTTGCTGTCAAATGGTTAATGCTTTGTGCTCCATTTTGACAGTTTGTGGATTTGATCCCCATCTTGATATTAGATGATTATAGTAATATGAAATGCACAATCAACTAAAACTCTCAGTCTAATGAACCTTTATTTGCAAAATATAAATTTTAACCAACAAACCTAAACCCTGACTCTACTGAAAAATTCTGAAGGAATCAAAAATAATTCACAATTCTGTAGATTATACTCTAAGTAATTATTGCTGACTTACATTGTATCCATGCCAAAGAACGTAAATATGCATGATGTTAATGTTCTTTCATATTAATCCATATTAATGTTCAAAGAACATAAATATGGTTGATGTTAATGTAAGTAACGTTTTTTAAAATAAAAAAACAAGATTTTCTTGCTCTTATTTAATGATACTTATAGTTTTTGTGAATGATTTTTTTTTTTTTTTTTTTTTTTTTTTTTTTTTTTTTTTTTTTTGTACTGTTACATTAACAGAGACGTTTAAATAAGCAGGCTATTAAAAAATATAAAATTTTTGATTTCACTACATGGCAGAGCGAAGTTTAGAATTCATGCTGTGGAGGCACTTTAGGCTGAAGAGAAGGGAAATTGGACATGGTTTATAGTGACTGCCAGGAAGTTAAATGCAGTGGGCATATAAGGAGCACTAATTTTGTGTCAAGTTTATTTCTCACTTGATCACTGCTGTGCAGCATGTTTTTCATTTGCAATTTGCCATTCACCAATATACACGTGTTCCTAGGCTGCAATCAGTTGTAAATTAGTTAACTGTATTCAGAACAACAGAGGATTTGTCATATGTACAAGGAGACTGTATAAAAGTGTTACACCATCATAAAATGTCTAAGTTAGAGCAGCTATACAGTCATCTCTGAAACGTTTAGCTCAGAAACAAGCACTTGCTTTTGGCATTTCAATATGTTCTTTCCACCAGATTGGTTGTTGCAGTTACTGGTTACATAAAGAATATCTGGTGAAGAAATATTTGCAACCGTATCCAGTGATACAAGTCTTTTCTGGTGAGACACATTTTCACTTCAGTGTAAATAAAATATGTGGTACTGGAGTAAAACGAACCCCAGGGAAATTCACTAGAGATCCCTGAACTCATACTGTGTCACTGTGTGGTGCACTGTATCACAAGTAAGCATCATTGGCCCTTACTTTTCCAGAAAGTTGTTTTTCTGTAACTGTGAATTTAGATCATTATTCTGTCTGTAAGAGTTTTTTTAGATGGCTTTCAAGATAATGCAATTACAGGCTACCTGTTTTCAACATGACGATGCCACTACACACACAGCAAGCATTACCATAAATTTGACACAAGCGTTTCTTGTAAGGGATGCATCACTCATGTGACAGATCTCGATTGGGCCACTCTCTCACTTGACTTAGTTCCATGTAATTTTTTCTTTAAGGTTACCTAAAGTTGAAGGTGTATTGCAATCATCCCAACACCCAGGAAAACCTACAGAATAATGTTGAAGTTGCTAGAATTCCAAATGAAAATGTTGAAAGAGTGCATAATAATTTCAGAAAGCAATTTCAGCAGTATGTGGATTGCAAAGGTAGACAATTGCCAACTACACTGTTTAAAACCATGTGATTAGAAATTTCCATTATTGTCCAATATGAGAAAAATATAAGTTTCTAAGCATTTGTTATTTTTTTAAATACTTTCAAGTATAATAAAAGTATATAATATAACTTTCAATTATAATAATTAAACTGTTATTTTCTTATAAGGATGAAAATTAAAAGTACAGAATAAAGCATTGGTCATTCAGCAAAGATATATTTATAAATGTTACTTAAAAAAATATTTTCAATCTTGTAATTTGAATACTCCCCCCTCCCCCCTTTTTTTCCAAGTAGAGATTGATTATTTTATGTATCATGTTATTTATTTATTTATTTATCAAATGTGAATTTCATATCATACTTTGTAACTCTATTTTATATTGGTTTCTGAATGTTAAAAGCTGATTAAACATTTGCTCAATGTTTGAAATTATTATGTAGCATATAGAATAAATTTTAGTGAACTCTCTAAATATAAATATTAATGAAAAACTAATGCACCCAGAAAAAAATAGAAACAAAAGTCTGTTTGAGCTTGTTAAATACATTTTTTTTCCAATAAAGAAATGAAATTAGTTCATTAGATAATTTATTCAAATAAAAGGCAGCAAGAAATTTAATATCAAAGGTTAAAAAAAACTAACTCATTTACAAATGAATGAATTCTAGCTGCTATTTTTCAGGATTCTCTGGATTCAATGTAATTTTGTAAGGTTAATTTTTAAATTATTGGCATAGTTAAATTTTTTTCGTGAATTTAGGAATGTTTAATTTTTAAAAGATTTCTTGAGCATTGCACTCTTTATTATAATGAAAAATGTTATTTTTTTGTAAACAGAACTTGACATATTAGAACAGTTTATATTAAGATATTTGTATTTGAACAAGTTCACTGTGTATGTTTCATAAAAGCTTGTCTGCAGTAGACACTGGTAGTCCATAACATCCCTAGCCCATTATCCAATATTCAATCTAAAAGGGAACTTGCGGCAGCTTAGTATTATTTTTCTTGGGTCCTCAGTAGTTTTGCATATTTATTGTAATGTTCAAATTACTTTTGGTATTAAACATGCTTCAAATGAACTGCAAAATAATAATTATGAATCGCAAATAATAAAGATTTTATAATTTTATTTATTTATGTAAATAATAAAGCTGGAATTTTTTTTTTCAATGTAAATTATTATTATTTGCATATATAAATAATCTCAGATTTTAATTTCTATCCTTTTTTTGATAAAGATAAATATGTAAAAAAAAGAGCATTGAAAACATAAATACGTTTAAATTTTTATTTTATAGCATGTATTTATGTCATGAGGGGCCACTTTTTTGCCCTGAGGATAAACAACATTTTGAAAAATTTTTTTACTGGCTGTAATGTTAAAATAATTTTGAACATGATTGCAATTTTGTGCCTTGCTAATTAAACATTTACAACTTGGTAATTGCTTACCCTTATCATTAATTAGCTTTGATGTTTTCGTGATTCACAATAAGTTCCCATGTCATCACCAAATGCAATGTTTCTTTGAGTTGACCCAAAATTAGGTAAGCTGCTAAAATTTCCTCAAAATTAGGTAGACTACTAAGGAAAAAAACTATGACATTCTTGGAATGCATGTAAGTGAATTATGTTTTGTTTACTTGAGGGTTTAAATTTTTGGATTGCATAAAGTTGGCTTAAAAGTTTAATGAATGTTGAAAACATATTTTGTTACAAATATCATTAAAATGAGTTTTGAGAAAATCTACTTCTGTATAGTGACTGATGTTGAAAATTCATTGTGTAGATATTATGTATTTAAATACAATAATATCAAAAAGAAATTATTGTAACATTCTGAAATAATTTTACAAATAAATGTCATTTGGAATGGTTGCTGGACAAATATGTGCATAATAAAAGGGGAAATTTTTGAAATCAGAATGTTGTTTCACATGTATAAAAATTTCTTGTAATGTATAGGATGACGTGGTGACTGTGAATTATTAATTTATCATAAAAGTAATATAAAAGAACATTTTCATCAAATTTTTAGTTTAATATTGATGGATTTATTTACTTCAAAAATGACTTTTTTAAGGTAAGAATTATAAAATTTATACATAGAAAAATGGTAGATATCTGATCTCTTATATCTGAATAAACAGGTAAATCTTTTCCTGATTTTAAAAGACAATAGTGTGCTGATGTCATGTATCTAAATATGTAAGTAAAATCTTTATATTTAATGTAGTTATTAATCAGAATTATAGTCAATATGAAAGTTTATGGTAACCTTAAAGATGAAAGCCGTCCCACCCGTAGGTATTCGACCATGGTAAGAAAAGTAAATCTTTCTATCTTAGAAAAATTAAAGTCTTTGAAGAGAATTTGACCATGTAAACTTAAATAACTAAATTAAAGGGATAGTAAACAATTGTTAGTAAAATGATTTAATTCTCATGATAATTATTTCTGTTATGTTATAGTTCTTAAAAATTTCTTAAGTGTTTAAATTTGAGAAACGCATACTTATTTGGTATTTCATTAAAAATATCAAATTTTTACTTATTGGGACAAATAGATTCCTTTAATAATTTTGCATAACTTTAAATGTAGTTTAATTTAATATGCAGAAAGATGCAATTAAAATATATTAAAACTGACTAGCTTCACTCAATTCTGTATTTTTTATTTTATAAATTACATAAAATTTATTTAATGAATTACTGATTACATGATAGGAAATAATCAATGTTTAATTTATATAAAATTAAGTGAATAATTTATAAAGAAATTACTTAATGCCTAATAAAGATAAAAAAAAAAAGTAATAAATAATGTTTGTTTTTTATTTTGTCAAAATTTTGTATTTCATTATAGAATTTTTGCATACATTCATTTACATTAAGATGGAAGATAAATATTAACTACAGGTAAGTTATTTTATTTCAAGTGTGCAAAATCAATTTTAAAATTAATGAGCTGAATTTCATTATATGCAATTTAAGCTTAGGGCTAGTATGATATAAAGGGATAATAATTCAAATTAGTTTTGTCAATATTGGGATTGCATTGTGTCTTGCGAGTGATTATGCATTTGAGATCCACGCCATGTTGTCTTCAGGAGAACCTTTTAGCAGTAGAGGACTACATACTGTAGTTTGCTTAGGAGAAAATCCTGCAAAATCCCACGCTTCCACATTGATAGGTGTCATGTTAAAAGAAAATCGTATTGTCCATTTCCTATTTAACTATCGCTGGGATTGAACGTGGAACCTTTATCTCTGAAGAACATGTCCTTGTAGACCATGATAATACTAACCATGAACACTTGTCATCACTATTTCAGTTACCTGGAATCAACGAATATAGTTTACATATTAACATAATTGAAAACTTTCGAAGAAATTATATTTTTGATCTGTGGCACCAAATGGTCATTTATTACTGTAATGTATGGAATACATATCAGTGTACCCGTCATTGTGTAATCAAAGCCATCTGGATTTCTGTAGAAATGTGACAAATCCAAAGAAGTTCTTCAATACCCAGCAACAAATACTCAAAAATGTGATGCTTTGCTAATGATCATATCATGCATTATTTTACATTGCTTAAGCCAGATTGAATTATGCTCCCAGTGCTCTTGATTGTGTGTGTCTGCTAGTTAGCATGAGATTCTTCAGTAAATTGGAATGTCTTTCTACTTTTTCTTTTATAATTTGTTTCTTAACTTCACTATAATAAAAATAGTTCACATGAATACTTGCAATCTTGTTGCAGCTGTATTAAATAAAATAACAGTTACTTATAACCTTTAATTTGATTGCATTACAATTTTTATTAAAAATATTGAAAAAAAAAATTTTTTTAAGTTTAGAAAGAGAATCTAATGTTATTGTGCATTTACTTTTAATTCATTTTAATAAGTCGTAACTTTCAATTCAACTTATAATTTGTTTTATAAATTTTTTCAAATACTATTTTATATTTGCTTAAATTATAATAAAATATTCTCGTTTTGCATTTATAGGTCAATATCAAATTTCCTCCTTTCCATTTTTTTTTATGCTCACATTAACCGCATAAAATTTCTAGTTCAATTAAATTGATATTATGATTATAGTCACCCATATCATAACAAAGATTTGTATTTATAAGCATATAACTAAGAATTATCCTGAATTTGATTTAACTTTCATTGCTGTAAAAGCATTTAAATTTTACATTCAATTTGTATAAAATGTGAAGGCAGTTTTATTTTTTATATTTCAAACAATTAAATTATTACATCTATTTGAAAATTAGATTTAGCCATGTTTGAACAGTTGGAGAGTAAATTAGTCTGAAACTGTGTATACACACACCAATATATATATTTTTTATTTCTTAGAACCTATGTCTAAGTTCACAATATTGAATTCACTGTGGGTATCTAAATATCCTTACAGCATCTTAAACCCTGACAAAAAAATATTTCTTTTTTAGATTAATTATTGATATTCATTTTTATTTTTTTATATTCACTTACTGCTTGCTCCTTAATTCTTTTAAATTCCATATCTTACAATTTTTAAATGTGTTTTAGAAAGTAAGATTTCAGTTTTTTATATTCATAAATCCTTCAAAAAATGGTTGAGAATAATAACAATAAATATAAATTTATTGAGTTTTAGCCTGTACATCCGAACTTGATGAAAAAATATTAAAATCAAATTTTGAATCAGGTTTTTGAGATTTTTTCGTCACATTTAATATTATATAAGTATCTAACCTTTAAATTGACATGAATATTATTTAATAATATTATTTATAAATGTGTCCATTAGTTTCCTTATATAACTATGTTTGTTGGAATTTTAATTTTCATAAATAATTGATAATTATTTTTTATTATTATAATTAGGCACATGAATTAAAAAATTCAGTGCTGTCTTGTGCTATTTCACTAATACCCTTTTTTACAATCTATATTTTGTCTATCAGCAAGGTTTTTAATTCAATGGAAAAAGAATTTTTCTATTATGTGTGTACATGCACATATATTTATTTACAAATATATATGAATAAAATTTGTGTACTAAAATATTTCATAATAGCGATTATGTAAATGTTTTGGAAAGAAACCCTCAAAGCTCACTTTATAAATTACCTTTAAAGTGCCATTGATTCTATTGAAAATGAATTTTTAAGTCATCAAATAGAAAATAGAACTGATAAATATTGGAGTTCTAGATAAGATTTTAAGTATAAAGTTCCTAACAAATGCTAAATGCAAATCCACATGTTGATTCTTGTGCAAAATGCTAAAATTTGCACAAGAATCAACATGTGGATTTGTTAAGCATTAAGAAAAGTATAATTATCTTCAAAAGTAACATGCAATTTCACATTGAAATTTAGTTGCAAAAGCTGGTCAGATTAATATTCTCGATTATTTTAAACAAAGGAAAGCTGCAATATATGTTGACTTTAAAAAATATGAAAATATTGAAATAACCTGAAACATCTTTAAAATTTTTAGCACATTAATTATGTATAATATTATAGTGAAAATACTTTAATTATGATTGCTTTTATGTTTTGTATTTGTAGTTTAATTTTTTTTTTATTTTCTTTTATAAATTTTGTACCTCAATTATTAAATAACAATTGATTTGGTTATATAATTAAAATTGTTGCTTTCTTATTTTGTGTTATGCATATAATTTTTTTTTTTTTTTTTTTGTGTGTTTTAATGAATATTTTTTTTATTTATACATCATGATATTTCTTATATAATTTATTATTTTGGGCAATATGAAAATTTCAAATAGTATGCATGTTGGTTTAAAAAAATTCATCTTTATTTATATTATTTTTACTTCTGGTGTTAACTCAGTTTAAATCCTTCCTTTTTCTCAGAAATCTAATTGTTTTTAATTTTTTTGAGATATTTTTAAGTAATATATAATGAAATCAATATTATATTTCATGTATTTTAAATTTCCTTATTTTCCTTTGGATTTATATTTCTCTTTATTATAACTTTTTAACGATTCCATGACTTATTTAGAACTTACTTCTTGCTTGCAATCAGATTTTTACAAATTTTAATTTTTTACTACATTGTCCTTCTACAGACTCTTACTCAGCATCTATAATTTTAATAAAGCAATGATAAATAAAGAGAACACACATAGTTATTTAACATCTGAAATATATTTAATCAGCTTTGTAGAATTGGAATTAAGTATTGTTTTAAATCCACTTTCTTCAACAATGAAGTATTTTTTTTTCCACTAAAATATTTGGCTAATATGTATAAATTTATAGACTTCTATAATTCAGTCTTTTATCTTTGAAATAAAGCTTGTTACAGTTATATTAAAAATTATCTCTTAGAGCTTAAGCATTTTACTTTTAAAAGAAAATAATAGTTTAATTTAATTTGGATAAAAAAAAAAAGTCATGCTTAAGAAATTATATCTGAAGGAGTGTTAATGATTTAAATTTTTCTGTTTTGATTATGTTAAGGGGATTAAATGTAGTTTTGATGTACACAAATCAAACTTTATTTGATTTTCAACATTTATGAATAATTCTTCCGTTGCATTTTTAATGACTTGTTTTGTTTAAGAAAATTGATCTTTGTTTCAAAACTCATGTTTCACGCTAATTCTTTCCAATTGTACTATTCCCATATTTTTGGGCTGAATAATGCAAATGCATGCTCTTAAAATTTTGTTATTCAGGTACCAAAATTATTATTTTTTTAAAAAAATGTTTATAAAATGTTTTTTAGCTGTATTTAATTTCTTATGTCCATATTTAATATCATACATATATCCATAAAATATTAAATAGTTTATATTATCTTTTGTATTCCCATCAATAATTTTCTTCATATTGTGTCATAAATGCTGAATAATCAATATCGCAAAAACAAAAATAAAGTGTTTGTACTTTGTTAAACAATTAATTATTTGTTATTATATATATATATATATATATATATATATATATATATATATATTATTACTTTAATATAAGTTATATTAATTAAAATATTTGAAATAATATTTTAAAGATATATTTAGCTTTTTAATATTAATTTGCTAGAAGCAAAATGTGCTGTTTTGAGTGTATAGGTTTATTTATGAGAGAGTGTGAGGAAAAAGAATTAATTTGTTTTATTTATGCCAAGTTTAGGTCCAAATAATCATTAAATATTAACTTCTATTCATTTATGTAAAAATAATTTAATATCTTTGTTTTATAAATATAACTTATTGAAATATCAGCATCTCAATTGGATATGAAAGTTATGTTGTTAACTTGAAATTTCAATGTAAGTTTTTCAGTGTTGGTAGATCTTACTTTTTAACAAATGACCAATCACAAAAAAAGATAATCTTTTGATCTTTCTAAATTAACATACAAATTTCAGTAATTAAATTGCTTAACTGACAGTAGAAGGGCCTTGGCCTTCTGTTCAACAGTTTATGCATTCAATGTTTGTAGTTGTTCTGAGTAACTTTAAAATCCAGTTTAATGTGTAAAAAAATGACTATTGTACAACAAACTAAACCATACCATCAAAGATAAAATTTGTTACTACTACATTTGAACTTGCATCTGAATTTGATGTTTGGCTCTTTCGTGTGTAAAGTGACTACATTGATTCATGAAACTGCACAAACTATCACATCAACCTAAAATATCTAAAAGCAATTTTGAGTTAGCATCCTAAAAATTACTTAACTCTCAGTTTAGTATAACGAAACAAGCCTTATTTTGCAAAATATCTTGTGTCCATTAGGAAAATAACATTTTGATTCAAGAACTGTCAACTGTTTAACAAAAATTCTTTTAATATCTATTATTGGTGAGTTTTTTAAGATAAATAAAAGTTTCATTTTGGGAAGATATTAAAATTCATAGAAATATTTCCTCTTTATTGAGCAGTGATAAAGAAAGACTAAGTGTAATTTAGTTAATCATAAAATATGGGGTTTTAATTACAAATATATAAATTAACATTAGAGGCTTTTACACTGTATGTGTTAATAAGTTTATTAGGAAACAATGTATGAAATCATATCTGCTAAGTATTAATCTGTATTTATTGTAAAAATTAATGTGTATGATTAAAATATACGAAAATAGTATAACTATCCTGTGCATTAAATATATTACAATGAAAATTTTTAAAATTTAATCTACATTATAAAATAATAATAAAGAAATTTCAATTTAATTGAACAAAAACTAGAATTTGTCTAATAAATATGTTTTAGTGAAAAATTTTAATGCCTGATATATCTTGATATCAGAATAAATTTTATAATCAGGAAAGTTCTAAAAAATTTAATGATAAGCAATGATTTATGCAATTTTTATAAAGAAGAACACTATTTCCTCTATTTTAATTACTTTTTCAATCTTTTTAATATTTATTATATAAACTCAAATTCAGGTTTACTAAAATTGATTTACATTCAAAATCTAGTGATTGTGACGGTTATTCTATGTGAGTTATTTTTGCTGCCAAAAAGTTTCTCACCATATTGCTTGTTAAGAGTATTCATTCTGTTGTAATACATCATTGTTAATAGTTTTGTATTAATGTGGCATAAATAATTTTGTAAGATTTTAATCTGTATTATTTATGTATTCAAAGAATTAGGTTGTCTTTGATTTGTAATTCAGCTAAGTGTGTTCCTTTGTCAGTATGCTTCTTAATGTTTAGAATTCTTGCATCTTTTGATTCTAAAGATTACATTAAAAATGTAACCTTGCTGCCTTGCATTGTTTTTATTGTGTCATACTGGAACTTTCTTGCTTTATGCAGTTTTGAAAAGTTAGTTTCTTGATATTCTTTATCAAAACCCTTCAGAATAAATATAACTGTCTTATCTGTAATGTTCATGTTAAACTATATTTAATTATTGAGAACTAAAAGGTATGCTTATTTTCATCAAAATATACTGTTTAAACCTCTAACTGAGCATTCTGGAATTTCCTCAGGCAAATCAAATTTGGCAAAATTTGCTCATCCCTTGATTATCATAGGCACGTATTTTTCTTACTGTATTAAGGGGCGCATCCCCTATTTTCATCATTTAACCTGTAAAATAAATTATATAGACGTTTAATTTACATTTTGAACAACAGTTGGCATTAGTCATCAACTAAATAATTTTTAAAAAGCAGAACATTTTACAATGGATGTTTATAATTTAATACATATTGTTAATCAAAAGTAACTCAATCTATTATTATATTAAGCTCCTTTAAAAAGTTTTTTTTTTTCCCCTTTTGCCACTAAGATTCTAATTTAAAATTCACAATGATTCATTATCACATTGTTAAAACATTTTTCTTCCCCTAGGAATATATATATATTGAACTTCTTTATATGTCTTTCAAAATGTTGCAATATTTTTATGACTGAAAAATTGGCAACTAATTTTTATTTATTTGCTATACTCTAAAAGAACAAGTACAAAACATTGTTATTGAAGATTATAAATAATTCAGTAATCAAATAAATGAAAAATATTTGTCTCCATTGAAATTTTTAAAATGAGATTCTAAACTAAATGCAAATTTTTCATAATGAGAAAGGGGAAAAAAAATCATAAATATTTTCTGTGTCATAGAATATACTTTTTATTCTCTTTCACTCACTGAGTAAAAGAATAAAAACATTCTTGTTTTAATCCAAAAATAGATAATAGAATAGCTCAAAAAAGTCATCTTTCTTCGTTTGTAAAATTTTATTAAAAAATTCTAAAGAAATTAACAGATAAAAATTACCTTTAAGATTTTATAATTTATTTAATCTCTTCAGCTTATACAATCACTATTTCAGTACTTAATTTTCCTTTTGTGAAGCTTATAAAATATTTGGTTTGATCACTGAAAGTTTTCCATTATTATAATGCTATACTGTGCAGTTACCATTTATCAACTAATTTTGTATTGATAGTTTTGAATAACCAAGAAGTAGTCTAAATCGCTCTATTAAAATTTATGAAAATTATTTTTATTTATTTAAAATTTCCTTTTAGAGATTATTTTAATTAAAACCCTTTTCTAATTAAAAATAGTAATTTTTTTATTGAATTATAAAATATGTTGTAGGTCACACTTAAACTACTTCACTGAATAAAGATTGTCAGCAGTTTTGTTATCTATTAACTGCACTTTTTATTTATTTATTTATTGATGGTTTTGTTTAAATGTGGTAGTTGAATTTTATTTTATACTGTGCTCTGCTTCCTTCTTTAAATTATAACTAATTGTGGACTAATTGACCTAAACATTTTAATTCAAGAAGTCCCCAAATAAAGTCCTACAAACTGAAATCAATTGATTTTGGCACTAATGCAAACCACAAAAATGGGAAGTTAAACTTATGTTAAAATGAAATAAAATAAGTAAATAAAAGAATGATAATTTTCTATTCACAAATAAAGTAAATTATAGATTCAAATCATTGTCTCTCTTGCTTCTCGTATTTAGAATTAATTGTAATAGTTTTAAGGAACAAGAATTTGTTGCTTTTGCTTTACATAGATTTTACAAAATTTTCATTGTTGAAAATTTAAAATACTTTTGTAGATAGACTTAAATAATAAATTTAATATCATGTAAAATAAATGCTTTTATGCATTGTGAGGATAAAGTAATTACTGATATATTGGCTGTTTATGTATAAAACTTTGCTATTGATGAATTTTTTTAAATCTTATATTTAAAATGTTGCTTTTTACTTTGTATTGAATTAGTATCATTTAAACTCAGTATATTTATTTTTTCTTAATTTCGTAGAATTTATTGTTATATGCTTATCTTACAAAAGTTTTTTAAGTAATATTTTTATTTTTCAATTTATTTTTTTAAATATAGAAGAAGACGCAGAAGACCTGACAATTTTGATTCGAGACCAGCCAAAAGAAGTCGCCAAGATTATAATGAAGGTTTTTCATCTAAGAAATTTTTATTGTTTTATATTTGTATTGTTTCTATTACTAAAATTTAACATATTTTGTATATTATCATAGATATTGTATATCTACTTTTTGATTGTTTAAAATATTTAATGAACCGACGAGAATTTATAAAACTTAAATTTTTATGACTCTTTTAACATAATACTTTATTATTTCTGTATTCTCATTACTTGTGAAAGCTAAACATTTTATTACTTTAGTGTAGTTACTATTTAATATTGACTTTTAGACGTTTGTAATCAGTGTTATTATCCATGTATGAAACCAATCATTTAAAAAATTATTCTTTCTATAATCTTCAAAATGCATTTAAAGTATTAAATTTTTTTTTTTTTTTTTTTTTTTTTTTAATGATTTTGGAGTATAAATTAAAGAAAGGTTGAGTTCCGTGTGGTTTTTTAAAATATTAATTATTTTTTAAAACTAAATTTATATAATTTCAAAATCCTTAAAAGAAATAAAGATAAACTGCTTGAGAAACTGACAGTTATTTATAGTCTATTTCTATTAATTATATATTGTATATACTTGCATGTGCAAGAGAAACGGATATCAAATTAAAGTTTTTCTCCCTTCCCATGACAAAAATAAAAATTTAATGTATTATAATCTTACATCCATTCCCCCCCCCCCCAATTAATACAAAAATAAATACAATTTAAGAGTTATTGAAAAAATGTAGAAATATATATATATATATATATATATATATATATATATATATATATATATTTGAACAGCAATTTGTGCTGTGTGATAAAAGTAATCTTAGTGAATAAAAACATTTAAAGCATAAAGTTTTTACAGAATTTGTACATTTAGTTGTTTCATCTGTTATATTAAAATAGGTTTTAAAAATAATTATTAAAATGAAATAAATCAATTTTGCAAGTAAAATAATATCTTGAAAGAAATCTTTCCTCCTTATGTAAATCTTATATTTGTCCCATCCTGTATAACAGGGGTGGCCAAACTTTTGGGATCCTGGATCTACTCCACATTTAAAAAATTGAAGGCAGTCTACCAACAGCAGAGCTAAATTAACTTACATATTTATTTTCGGTAACAAGAAAAAATGGTAAATTATGTAATTTTTCTAAAAAAAAAAAACTTAATATTTACAAAATAAAAATTTACTGAAGAAAATAATCAAAGTATTCATATGTCAAAAACTGGCCATCCTATTCACTTCGTTTAGTTGAAATTTGCCACTGTATATCTATGAAAAGTTTATCATATTGTGGCTGGTACGAACTTATTGCAATGCATAAACACGAAAATAAATGTTCATCTGTTAAATGCGAGCAATGTTCATTTTTGTTCATGGTTGAAAAAGCAGATTCCCAAAGATACCTCGATCCAAAATATGATTTCAAATACAAAATCAATTTGGAAACGTTTCCTCAGAAATTAATTTCCAAAAATCAGTATCGCTAAATATGCTCTGGATTTAAGTAATATATCGCATCTTATTTTAATAATTTCTTCCTCGACCGTGACTGACGTAATATCTATTAAATGTCTATTTTTTCATATACTCCGTCAATGTTGACATTTTCATTAAATGGAAATATCATAAAATTTCTTTCTTTCAACCTAATTAAGTTAGCGAATCTTCTTTCAAATTCTTCAAACAAAACAAATAATTGTTAAGCAAAATCTTCGAAGTCTCGGTTTGGATTATGGATGCACTCTTCCTCCATGTTTTTGAAGTTTCTCAATTCATGTTTTCTTAATTGAGATGCATACCTTTCTATAGTTTCTTTGAATGTTTTAATCGCGCTCATCATGTCTGTTTTTGGTTATAAATCATAGATCTTTAAATCGTTAATCTTTGCACAGTTTGTTTTGGGTCTTAAAACGTAGACTGTAGTAAATTTTTATTTTAAATAATTCATTGATTCTATTTCATAAGTCATAAATTAAATTGTTAATATCCGAGATCATTATCGGGATGGTCAAGGGGACTACCTAAAATGTCTTCGCGGTTGACATCTTGGCCACCCCTGCTGTATAATATGTAATTCAATGAATATAAGTATTGTCCATTTAACTTAACATTTTTAACTGCAATCTTTGAATAATCCCTTTTTATTCATTCAGCATACTTTTATGATTATTTAAGTTTGAAAGAGATTTTTTAAAAATCAGCTATATATATATATATATATACTTGTAGAGTAACCAAGTAGCTTATCACCTCAGTTTCCTTTGTCAGTGTAGTACATGTTCTAAAAGAAAAGTCACCTATCATTTATTTAGTGCATAATTGTTTAACTTTTTCACGTGTTAGACATAAAACCGATAGAAAATATAAAAAAAAGTTTATAATTCGGGGTCAAATAATATCAGGCTTCATGTGTCTTATTTGACCTGAAGAATTGTGAAAGATAGTCATAAATCTAAAATAAAAGCCCTGAGCATAATCCATTGAATTACAGCTTTGTCAGTCACATTTTTCTGAAAGACAAGCAATGTTTGTTAATTTCAGATGTTTGAAATCTGAATAAATTGTGACAGCTCTGAAACTAAATATCAGAGGTGTGAAATTTTAATATTATATTTACAATTTCCATTTTTTTGCTTTCATGCAAACATGCTTTCAAACTAACATGCTTTCATGTCTGTGAACTAATGTGGTTTTCAGAAGAAAAGGGCAGTTTTAAATCATGGTTGTCTGTAGCTGAAACACATGGGTTCATCCCTTATACTTCCAACTAAAGCAAACTAGCAAGAAAGATAGATTCCTTCAAAAAGCAAAGATTGTTGTTGAGTGGGAAAGGTCCAAACTATCTGTAAAATTTGTCTTTGTGATAGAAACAAATACCCATACTTTAATTATTTAACTAATTTCATTTATTGCCACTTATACAAAGTTAAATAAGGTTACCTAGGTCCTATTTTTATACAGTCTATTAAAATAGGACCTAATTGACTTGATTTATCTCTCTCCAATAATATTTATATATTATATTGTTTAAATCTATGAAAGAAACTAGTATGCCACCAATTCAACAACAGTTAAAGACTAAAGAATTTGTCTTGCTACTAATATGTACTATTTTACAATAATGGAATAGAAGAGCTCTGCTGAATGAAATATATTTTTTAAATAAGAGATTGTATCAAAAAATACAATTCAAGATAATGTGCTTTTTTTACAATTGTTTAGTAAAAGAGCTATGTATCTGCTGAAAAATGTATTTCTTATATATAAAACTTAAAATATAATGTATTTTTTTTTTTATTTTTTTTTATAATAAAAATTCTTAAGTGAAAAAATTTATAATTCTCCTACTTTATGTTATTTACCAAAATAGAAAATGAAGTTATTTTGTAATTTTTCTTTTAAAAAATGTCCTTAATATATGCAAATGAAGTTTTATAGAATAAACATTTTTAATAAAATTTAAAATAATGCATTTTTTTCAGTAAATCTCTTTTTTTTCCCCTTTTAATTTTTTTTTCTTTATTAGTCATATTAATGTCATGATTTTATTATGTTAGCTGATAATTATATTTTGCTTTTTACATTTTGTTTTTTCATTATTCAGATATTTATTAAGATCATTATTGACTTGTGGAAGTTCTTACTGAGATGAGATTATTGTAATGATGAGATTTTGTTATTATTCTTACTTTTTATTAAACATTTTACATTTTTAATATTTTATATAGGTTACTATAAGCAAGTACCTGGACGAGAAAGGTAATTTATAATATTTCTTTTTAGTATATTAATAATTCATTTAGCATTATTCTTATTATTTAACCTTATTATTAACTTTTAGGTCTCCTGGAGATCGTTTTGGTATGAGAAATCGGAACAATATGCAAAATGGTGTAAGTTTAAATGAGTTTGTTAAAAATCTTTTTTCTTTATATATTTTTTTATCATCTCATTTTAATGCTACATTATTATTTTATTTTTAAACAAAATCTTATAAATGTGGTATAATTTATGTTTGGAGTGATTTTAGTTTGTAAATTCATATTAAAAACAATTTTATTTTAGTTTATTTTCTTGCATCTGAATATGCTTACTTTTTAAAAAATGAATAAATTGGAAAGCAATAACATAAGATTAGCTTTTAAGATTGTGTTCTTTTGTAATAGTACGTCTATTGTTTGATTATCGATAGTTATTACGCTGACATTTTCTTCAAAATAAAGCAGTGAAAAATGTGATGGTATTTGTGTTTCTGAAAACAGTTGACAATTGATGCTCCTGTTATTTTTTAATGGTTCAACCAGATGTCAACACATATTGATTACTTTACTAGATAATGAGTGAAAAATGCTTCCTATATGGGAATTTTTCAGGTTATTTCGTGCATATATATTTTTTGCAGAATGAGAAAAAAAAAATTTATAATTATTTATTTTTTTTTAAAAAAAAAACTATTCAAATAATAATCCATGGATTATGCATTAAAAAAGTTTTTAATTTCATTGTGCATATTATAAGCCACTGCAGATAATTTGATAAAAGCATTCTGCATGAAAAGAGCTTGCAAGGAAATTTTGAAAGAAATACCGCTTATGTTTCATAAAATAAATAACAGGTGGCGTCACGACATCTTTGACTTATTTCAGCTATAATCAACTTTGTCCTATACATTGAACAACAATTTGGTTCCTCAGAACGATATTACAGTTCCAATTTGCTAACATCATTTTGTCTCTAGGTGTGCCATTTCTTTTCTGAAAAAATTTTAATTTGCATATGGAAGCAGAATCTTTTAAGTTGCACAACAAATTTTAAATTAAAAGCTATGAGGAAAGCAAATTTAAAAAATGATAACAAGCATGTAAAGTGGAAAATGAAGCATGTGCAGTACAAAAGAAAAATTTATTCAATGCTTAATTTGAAAATAATCCATTTCTTTCGTTTATTTATTAACCAAACAAATATATTTTATTTTTAAAATATATCTAATCTTTTTTTAAAAACTAAAAATTGATTTTTATAATTTTCTTGAAATTATTGCTCTTTATCGATCTCATGCTTTCATCTCAATTTATTGCATTTTGTGATGAGGGAGATTCAAACAGATATTTTTCATTATAAATGTTGTGTTCTGTACAATTTATAGTATTTTTAATTATAATGTGTATTTATAATTTTATCTCACACCCACATTATCAACAGCATATATTTTCCATATTTTTGCCAAAAAAATTAATTCGGCTTATGTACAGGAAATGGGATAATTGAATTAATATATGATTTGTGATGAGCTTCATTCCTTGGTTGAAACTTTCCTCTAGTCATCTCAGTCTCTGTGGATCCTTCCTAGTCATAAAGGCCTGTGTAGAATTGAAAATAATTGAAGAGCTTAAATTAATTTATAGCTATAAAATTCCTCTGAAAACTGTCTTTTTTATAACAACTTTTACTAAACACGTGAGCTTGAAAAAATCATTCCAGTTAATTTATTTACAAATCAAATAATACTATTTAAAATTTAAATATGGTCTTAATAGTGTTTGTGTGTTAATGTAAAAATAATATTTCTCTACTTTTTTGTAGAACTTCAATGATTATGTAAGGGATTACCACCCACAGAGAAATGCCATGCCCTCAATGCCCTTTGGATCTCCACCTGTAAGTGTCTAAAGGATAATTTGTCATTCTTAATGTAACATTGCTCTTATAATTTTGTATAATTGTTAATATTTTTAAATTCCAGTGCAATTTTCCGCAACCACCTTTTCCCATGGATCCCTCAGCCTACTATGATCGCTCCATGCATCAAGATTTTTCAGCTCCAAGAGGGGCTCGTCCTGTTGATAATAAGCGAGCTGTAAGTATACCTTTTATCTTTAATATTATTTTTTATGAAGAAAATCTTTTCACTGAATAGTTTGTGATCATTTTATAACTATGCATCTAATTAAAAATTTATTTCTTATTGTAAAAAGTTTTATAGTTTACGATTTCAATTGTATGTAGCAGGTCTATATATCACATTTTTATTTATTTATTTTTTAAGTAATGAAAGAATTCAAGAGGTTTTTCTCTTAGCAAAGTTCTCCAAACAAAATCATTCTGAACCATAATAATTTGCCTGGACTAACAACCTTCTAAAAAAAGTTGGTTTTATATTTTTCATTCTTTCATCATTGTATAGTGTCTGACAACATTAGTTTTAATGACAAATACAGCCCGTGTGTGGCTTCTATTTTCCACTTTATATATATATATTTCTGCATTTTGTTTTTTTTCCATTCCTACTTGCCTAATAGTGGCAGCCATTGATTTAAGTGAAAAATAAATTGTTCATCCTTTGGCATTGAAATAGATCTAATCACATATGTTACCTAATTTCCTCTCTTTTAGTCTTATATTTGAAACAGCTTTTACTTTTGACTCGTATAGACCTTAATATTTTAATAATCTTAGTAAATTATTCTTGTCTGCAAAAAGTGACCAAAAAGCGAGAGACATCAAATTATGTTTGCTCGGCATTTCTAACTAAAATCTAAGAAACAAAATAAGGAAAATTCTCTGTTATGTTGTTTATTTGCTGATGAAAAATTATGTAGAAATTAAATTTTTCTTTATAAAGATCAGACATTTTGTGATTTATCATTACACCTTTATTAAAGTTAAATGTTGCACTCATAAAATAAAAATGAACTTGGATTGAACTTTTCATATCAGAAATTCAATTTATATTTTATATATAAAATATATAAGGTATATTTTCAGTTCTACTTATATAATTTGTTTTTAATTTTATTACTAGAAAAATTTTTCTGTTAAAAAAATGAAGATAAATCCATACTTTTAGTTTTCTGAAACTATTAATACAATTTTGTATTACATTTGTCCATCCACATTAGATTTTATATTGGAAATTAAAAATTTGTAAGTCTCTCAACTTTTTAAATACTTTTTTTTTTTTTTCCTTTACAGATTAAAATTTTTTGACAGATTACATTGAGTTTTCATTAATATCAAATTAAAAATTCTGTTATTAAGCAGTAGTCATGAAAATATACATTTTTTGAAATTTTAAACAAATATTTGTATTAATTGAAACACTTTTTATTTATGACTTTAATATAGGTAAGAAATAGTTCAATATTACATAAATGTGAGAGATGTTTTAATTTTAAAGATAACTTTTTTAGAATCATTTTATTTATTTCCAGTATGAAAGATCAGTAGATGACTTTTTACGTCGAACAGCTCGTGGGCCAAATCGACTTGACCGTCGGTACAATCGAGAAAGAAGATAAAGTCCATTATAAAACAAACATTTTGTAAATATATGTACTTCATGTTGTGAAACTGGTTGTATGTTTGCTATCCTATGAAAAGCATATTGTGGGAACATAACTATTTTATTGTATCCATCACAAAAATAATTTTTCACTTTTTTTATATTATGCAATTTTATATCATCTTAAATGTTAAAAATTAATATCTTTTGATCTAAAATTTTATTTGAATATCATATTTGGAATATACTTTTGAAAAAATAGTGTTAAAAATTCTAACCGAAAATTTTTGAAAAATTTAAATATGAATCTTACTGGACATCATATATTAAAAAGAAAAAATTTGGCATTGCTAATATTCTTCCTAATTGTAATACTTATTACTGCACAAATAAGAAATTTTTGGTAATGGCAAGTGTGGAATATAATTTGTTATTTAAATATATGATGAAAAATATATATAATAAAATGTCATATTATCATCCAAAAGTTGTTACTCATAATCGTTGTTTTTTATGTATTAATGAATTTTTTATTTTATGTATTTTTTCTCATAAAACAATTGCATTCATCACCCCAAAATAAATGTTTTCATATTTATAATTGTTGTTTACATTTTCATACAGCGATTCAGTTTTTATTGTCTTTATTTCTATTTAAAGTTTTAAAATATGAACTTGAATTGGCTTCAAAATATTTTAAGGTTGCAATTCTGCCCCTTAAAATGAGATAATCCTTGGTTTCAAAGCATAATTTAAAGTGTGCCAAAAAGGTGTTATTATAAACTTTAATTTCAGAAAAATAGGTAATTTTTCTCAACATGTTTAAAAAAAATTATTAGTCAACATCTTATAGAATATGTATTATAGTATGTACCTTTTTTTCCAGTTGTTAATATTTGTGATTTTCCCTTAACATCATATTTTAGTTGATTTATCTTTAAGTCATTCAATGCTTTCAAGAATTTGTAAATCTTTCTTTCTAATTTTCTAAAATTATTTGTTTTTATTTTATTTTTGGTTACATTTCGATTGAGGAGATTTTGTATTAAAAATTAGAAAGAGGAAAATTAATTATTGCTTTTATTACTTTGTTTGCCCTGCAGAATTGAATAAATTACACAGTAATTTATATAAATATTCATTCATTAACAAAAAGATCATGATGTCTAAAATATTAAATTGTTTAAAGCATTATTTTTAATTAATTGGTAATATGTTTTTAAATATAAAGATGGTTTTCTGTATATGATTTTGCAATTATCTACTAATGCTTTTTTTCCCTCTACAGGTGTATTTTTAATCCATAAAATAAACTCAAATTAAATATTTTGCTTAAATTTGTGTCATTAATGATGGTGAAGTTTTTATTATAAGGTGCTGCATGATTAGTCCAAGTTGTTCTGTATTTATAACATTGCAGAAATTTATTGTGGTGTTAATTATGTGAAACTAATTATTGTAATATAAAATATTCAACAAATTGTATAAAGAGTATATTTGCATTGTAAAATCATAAATATATTTCATTTAGTCCATATTTATCAAATTATAACTTTCTTGTTTTTAATACTATTCTGTGCTTAAACATTTGTAATTTTATTTCTAAAAATGAGAATTCAGAATCTTTTTCTGACTTTTTGTTCTAAACAGGAAATTGAAGTTTATATTATTAATTTGTTCAAACAAATCATGAATCACTAACTTCTTAAAATCTTTCTTCAAATTTGATATCAGCTTTCTGAAAAATTATTTTAATACCATCTGATGGAAAAACAAAAAGAACAAATAATGATTTTCTGTCTTATCACTTTGAAAATTATGTAACTATATGTTCCTAGAAATCGTAACTGGTAATTTATCTCCTAGTGTTAATTTTTAATGGTTGTTAACTGTACATTCCTTCATAAATGCATCTTTTGTTTTATGAAATATGTGTGTGTAATGTATATTTTTGTCATCAGTTTGAGCAAGTGCAATATTTGTGCTTTTTTTTTTACCATAGAAAACTTTTTTCCATTCAAACCCAGAACAAAACTGTTTTCTTAAAATTCTTTAACTATTGAACTCAATTAAATGTTTATTGTATAAATTATCTGAATCTGTACAAGTGTTGTTTTCATAAATAAGTTCCCCCCTCCTTTAATGGGAGATATTTATTTTTAAAATATATGAAACAAATATGTGTAATATTCATATTACATGATATCATTTTAATTTTAGTACTTGCATTGTGAAATACTTGTAAAATAACTGGTATTAATACTAGTTAAAAAGTACTTAGTATTTCATGAACACTAGTTTTTTTTTATTATTATTATTAACTCATGAATGCATAATAAAGATGAACTTTTATGAAATAGTGTATTCTTGTTTTAATATTTTTATTACACAAGTTCTATTCTATAAAACTCTTCATGTTTGAAATTTCTTTTATTAAATCTTAACAGGCTATTCTTTTATTGAATCTTAACATTTGCTATAAAACAATTTTTTATTGGTCCTAGACTAAATTAAAAATCGCCAGCCTGCATGTAAGAACTACATCTGTTGCTAGTATTATAAATGGATAACACAATTAATATCGCCAATTTATTTATAACAATTTCTTCAATTTTAGTATCATTTTTGCCCATTTATTATAATATTTGCATTGAATTTGTGATCTTATGTACACTGTGTAAGAAAATATGACTATTCCATTCCATTTCACCCATGCAAATCTCTCCATATTGACACTTTTGGTGACAACTCACTGAAAGCAGCTATAGAGATAGTAAAAGTTACTTGAAAAAAAAATTATATTTTGATGCCATAAATATTTTTCTATGTAATTAAAATGTTTGTAAAAGGTAAAAAGCTTAAGACAGTGAAAACAGAAATTAGTATCATTTGGCCACATTATCACTTGCACCATTGAAATGGAAAAGTAATAACGTATCAACCATTTCGGAGGAAAAATTAGTAGATCTCTGAAATTTCCATTTTTTACAAAGATGTTGCAATTAAGTGACTGCACCAACAAACCTTTTTCATATACAATCATGCTAAGATTAAATTTGCTTTAATGAATGTATAAGTTGATCATTTTATTTTCCCTTCACATTTTGAAAAAACTAAAAATTTGTCATCTGTTTGTTAATATTCGACGCTGCATTAATCAAGATGTTCCTGCAAACTTTTACACAATATTTTACAATAAATTAGTTTTGAAGAAAAAAAAATTATAATGATTTAATAAATTGTAAAATTATGAAAGAAAAATGTTTCATTGGAATATATATATAGTTTTCACATATAATAGAATAAAAATTTAATTTGAATAATTTGATTATGATTTTTTTCATTGAATATTTATTAGAACATAATCAAAATTTTTGCTCTCATTTAAAATAATTGTGCAAATTATTCAGCAAATGATTATCTATACATAACAGTTTGCAGATAAATTTTAGCTTTTGTTTATACATTATTTTCCTTCAGTTACATAGTGATTAAACGGAATGAACATAAAAGCTTGTAACTCTGAACTTATCCCTTTAAAACTTCAGCTCATGATTTGTGGGTCATGCAGTCAAGGTTTCATCAAATAAAGTTTTGAAATGTTGATGCTTAGAAATTTATCCTGATAAATGTTTCGTTAAATTTCTGAGTAAAATTGATGTGTGCAGCTTGAAGAAACTCCTTTGCTGTTGAAGAAGATGGAACGCTCGTTCGTTGGTAAAACTTACCCGCTAAGAGCAATGTTCCTACACCATGAAGATACTTGCTCTCGGGAAGTTGCGCAGTGAACTGAACGACGTGCAATTATTTGTGGAAGTTCAGTTTCTCCAAATTCATCAAATGCGACTGTTAATGGCCATTCACTTGATGAGGCAAGTGATGAAGAGGTAACTACTATCTCCCTCAATGTGAGCTCCGTGTGTAGGAGGACATGTCCATGATGATCTGTGACATCCTAAGTCCTTCCGCTGGTATGTAAATGCAGAGAACCCATTAAACTTAAGGCACAATCCATGGCTTACCAACTCAGCTTTGTATCTATGTATGGAACCCATCGATTCCATATTCTGCTAACAGTCATTGGATCTCGACCGACGCGAGCAGCAATACTGCGATAAGATAAACCGCAATCCCGGTACGCTGCAATTCGACCTTTATCAAAGTCAGAAACGTGCTGGTACGCATTTCTCCTTCTTACCCGAAGCATCACAGCAACTTTTCACCAGGCAACAACGTTCAAATGCAATTTGTGTCTGAGGAACTGGCTGAACAATTTCCTCATTTAAATACAATGTAGGTGTCGCTACTGGCGCCTGCTTTGTCTGAATGCGCTGAAAAGCTAATCATTTGCATATCACAGCACCTTCTTTCTTTCGTATAAATTTCACATCTGTAGCATGTCGCCTTCTTGGTGTAGCAATTTTAATGGCCAGTAGTGTATTTACTTACTTCACTGCATACTGTGCCACAAATCGAATTCCAGCTTGCAGGAACATCTTAACTGACTCAGTCATGATTCATGATCAATTATATGTACGTTATGTGTCACAATTGTAAACTTGTACTACATGTATTCAAAAAATGTTGCACACCAGTGTACCCGCATACATCGCTATATATAGATGCTTTAAAAGTTGAGGGTAAATTTCGTAATTTAGAAGCAGGAGACCCCACCCCAATACTTGATCTGCCAGCCCCAAAGGTATCACTTCTCTTTGAAAACATTGCAACCACGACCTGTAATGTACCGAGCTACATTTAGTGAACACAATGGATATTTGGTTAAAATGGGATTCGAGCTCATTGATTTCTGATAATGAAAACGACGCCCATACCAATCAGGTCAACCAAACAGACTAGAAAAAGTGTGCATAAGTGTTGAGAAAAATAACGATATTTAATATTCACCTAGTTTTGTACCACGAAATAAGGTTTTACATATCAATCGGCTAAAAACAAATCAAGTGAGCTTTACCGCTTGAAAACTTCCTTAGTTACAAAATCGCTAAATATTGAAATTGGAATTCCTTTCATCATTTTAATGCATTTCCTATATGAAGCGCTTTGAGAAAAAGGTAAGCACGTACTTCGTAATGAACTAAATATTTTTTCAAAAATCGAAAGAAAAGGAACAGTAATATCCCGTTACACTGCACTTTTCGATTAAACTTTTTCCTGGGGCGAATTAGTCATTTAAGCAAATTGTAAAACTGCATTATCTTAAATTAGTTTGGTGAACTGATTGAAATACATTTCAACTGATTTAGCGCCATTTTGTTTTCTGCTATTATTGTAAGTGTTGCTAAAATAGAACAAAGTAAGCATAACTTTTTTTTTTTTTAAAAAAACGATAAAACCGAATTATTTATAAAAGTATTAGTTAAGCATTAAACAATTATGTTCGGTTTAAAAAGAAATTTTTTTCTATGTAATTCTTTGGTTTTGTATTCTTTATTTGAAGTATCAAAATCACAATTCTGGTTTCTAAATGCTTAAAAATCTTAATGAACTATAGAAAATTAAAATATATCATTTAATTCATAATAACAACGAACAAAAAAGAGGTTTTAGAACCAAAACCAATATTTCTTAAGGCAGTTTCGAGAAGTGCGAGAGCTGTTGTTACCATAATGTTTAAATGAAACAAATTTAATTTTATTTAAAATGTGCTGAATGCGAACGGGATTAAATGACGTTATTTTTTAAAATTTCACAATGGGAATGGAATTTGTGATGCCATTAATATTTTTTCTCTGTTCCCAGCGGACTGATATCGATGGCAATTTTAAATGGAATTTTTTTTTTAAATATCACATGTGCTTGTTTCAAGCGAGAAGAAGAGTTCCAGAGCCGAGCCCTAAACTTAAATTGATTGCACTGCGGAATAAGCAACTTTACAAAGAGTTCCAATTAGCTTTAATTATCTTTTAAATGAGTTACAAATGCTGTAATTGAAATTTCCAAATGTAACTTTTTATTTTAAGTTATCCGTGGATCAATGCCCTGATGTAAATTTCATTCCATTACATGTAATCTTTTCCAATTCAAAATTAAAAAAATAATAATAAATAGGCAAACAAGAATCTTACTCATATACTTAATGCAAATGTTATTTATAACAATTTACCATTATATAATTAAAATCTGAAATGTATGAATAATGTTAAAAATTAACAAAACTTATTAAAATCTGTTACAAGTTAAAAAATAGCTATTAGTTCTGCTTCGAATATATATCAAAAAAAATCTGTAAGATGTGCAACATTTTTCGAGAAAATATAAAATTGTGTTGTTACAATAAAATAATGAATTTTCTCTTATGAAAATAATACAAATTATATTGTAAAAATACTACAATTAAAGAAACTGAAAATATTTCGTAAATGCCTAAATAAATGAGAAAATGTTGGCTTGTCAACGAGTAAAAATTATAAATATTCAATAAACGGATAAAAAAAATTCAATTTAATATTAAAATATAAGTATAATGTATTCTTAAGCGAAAAACTTAAAAGATAAAATTAGATTCTCATCAACGAATATGAAAAAATTACATGTGAAAAAAATATATGAAAAATTATAACTAGAAAAATATGACGAATAACGGAAGATCTGAAATTATCTTTCCTTGCAGAAAAAATAGCACATTTAATCAGTCTTTTCAACAAATAAATATATGAATAAATTACAAATGGAAATACTGAATTCATTTTCTCGTTAAAAAAAAAAAAAGCATTTTGACATGATATAAAGGACTTGCAGAATTTAATCAGAATTTTTAAAGAATATTCAATGTTATCATATCCGAAAAACTAGCGCGATTTTATCAGAATCTCATCAGCGAATACACGTATAGAAAATTATATTTTTACACGTATTAAATACTTTTACCATGTGGAAGACATGGTAAAAATATTTTTAAAAAAAAAGCTTTCTCATACATATATACACCACGCACACGGCAAACGTTTTCACAGCAAAATGTCTAGAATTTAATATGAATGTCACGTCAACGTATAAATGTTTTAAAAATAATTTACAAACAAAAAGGTATAAGAAATTTAAAAAAAAGTTACTTTTCATGTTGCAAATGCTAATAGAATTTAATAAGAATCTCTCGAGTACGCTTTAATCTATGCATAAAAAATTCAAATAAAAATTATAAAGTTTTCATTGCAAATAGATTGACCAAATTACATGCCAATTGTTCAACGTAATGAATAAATTCAGGAAAACAAATTTTAAATGTTTTATTTATTTCAATTAAAAATCTAAAAAATATTTATTTTAACTAATTTTTAACCAGAGATTTTAGAATGTTATTTGCTTTGCAGTAAATAATTTCTAATTCATTTATTTAACGATTACTAGAAAAATAGACAGTAAATTTTTTTTTTTTGGGGGGGGGGGTATTTTTTAATGCATAACTGAATGAAAAATACTGTTAATTTAATTATTTGTATTTATATTTCTACAGCATTTTGGCTTAAATTATGGAAATGTTTTTCCCCTTATACATATTTAAGCAATTTTTCCCGTAAATTTAACGAGTGAATACTGAAACGAGCATGAACATATAATGAGAAACAAATAGTTGACAAAAATAATTTCTTTAACAGTTGAAATGTGTGCCCTAGCTTATTGCAACGTGACCATCTAGAGTTTTTAATTATTTTGTGTCCTCAGGCAAAATATTGAGCAGCGCTTCGTGTTTACAAGACTGATACGCGTGCGTTTATAATAAATCTGTCAGAAACCCCACGACCCATATTTAAATACGAAAGGAAAGAGAACGCTTAAATTAGAAGCACAGAAAAATCACGCGCTATTCCACGTGAATATAAAAGAAATATGTTAGTTAGACCTATATTTTTTGCAGCAGTATTTGTCAACGTTTCACAAACTGGTTTGAAAGAAAAGTTTATTAAGAGAACGAAGTAATAAATTTTCTCTGTGGAGATTTACCGCTTTCTCACAAAGCTTGCTCTAAGGAAATCTTTCCCAATGCCAACCGTTCGACACTTAGTTTCTAATTTCTGTAGACGATTTTAAGGGAACGATAAATTTTCGAAGAGAACAAAATGTCTTAAAATTGTTCGATAAAATTGAATGAAATTTAAAATACTTAAAAAAAAATTGTGACTATCATTACATGCATAATCCCTTACAAACTTCGACGCCACATTAGTGGAGAGACATTAGATATGAATATTTAAAGTGCATGCATTTTCTCAAGTTGATAGTTCTCAATTTGGGATACAAAGTCAAAGTTGAATTTTAATCCGTGTTCAGCCATTACGTTTAACGATTGTCTGACTGCAATATCATTCATTCTTGCTGTGAATTAGTTAGTAATGAAGAATGATTTCAAGTTTAAAAAAAATGTTTCAAATAGGTATCTAAGAAAAAATTCAATCTTCTATTATTTCAAACATGAAGTCTTTAATGCTTGCTAAAAAAAAAAAAAACGCCCAAAATGTCAACGAATACAAAATTATTACACTTTAAAAACATAGGAATTATAAAATTAATATTTTTCAAATTATTGTAATTATTAAATAATATTCTTTTAAAAAAAATAAATGAAATTTATAGTCCTCACTGACATATTAACTAACATACAACTTTCCGTTGCAAATCATATATCTGATAAAAAATGTAAACGAGTTCCTGAAAAAGGTGAAACTTGTATGCATTTAAATAACTGCATGGAAAAGAGATCCTTTTTTATTATCATTACAAAGGAGAAAAAATCTCAACATGACTTTACTCCTTCATTAGGTCTTTCTTCCCCCCCCCCCACACAAAAATTTCAATTTAATGAAAATAGTCATTTAAGAATCAGTTCCTCAAATAAATAAAAGTTTAAAAACTTCCCTAGTTCTATTAAATAATATTTTCGGTGAAATATCATTATGTTATCTGAAGAAAATGCAAATTTTCGGTACGTTCTACAGTTTGCAACTTTTTTTTTTTTCTAAATTTGCTTTCCTCGAGACAAAAATTTAAAATTATTGTTAATAGGATATTTACATCAAGGAAGATGCTGCATTAAAGTAACTAAGCCGTTTTATTTGTTTTAATATAAATATTTATCCATGAAGAAATCGTGCCGAAAACCATTGATCGTAAATATATCGATGTCAAAGAAATAAATAATTATTTCCAAAAAAATTTTTATGCAGTGTGCCATTATTTGGAACACGAGATATGGTCTAACAACAAAAGCTTCCAGAAATCTGAGAAACTGGCACACATATAAAAAACGATGTATCGTCCTTGGAAAGAATTTTTCATTCTAGAACATTGGAATAATGAACACTACAAAAAGAATTTTTTTTTTCTCTCTCTCATCGAAATAAATAAACAGGCTATTGACTTCTTGTTACTTTTCCCAGATGCAAGAGTATGATGTTTATCATTTTTCGTCTTGACGTCATATCCGTTTAAAAGGACAAATGCAAAAATGTTTACTCTTTTCAGTGTTGAGCGGTGCGAAGAAAAAGGTAGTGAAGCAATCGTTTCCAATTTACTTCCGAGAATTCTTTTCGTTTGAGAAAAACTACTACGCAGTGCATCCGAAAGTA
>JAPDSC010150987.1:113964-135773 GCA_026290005.1 Latrodectus geometricus
AAGTGTTAATTATTATTAATAATAATTAACACTTTTTGTTAGTTTCTACTTACAAAAAGAGTTAATTATCATATTTTCGTAAGTTTGCTTTGTTATAGTAAATCATTTGAAGTAAATTTAAAAAAAATGAAACATAAACGCACTTTTAATAAATCTAAATTTCTGCTTTGGGTGGTTCACACCATTGTAAATTTTAAAACTTTAGATCGCTCATATTAGGCAACTGATATATATGCAATGAAAATATAGATCCACGAAAGCTATAAAAACACACATCATCTTATCATTATAGGTTAAATAAAGAGGTCCATTCCTGAGTTAGCGCTCATGAATCCTTGATCCAGCGAAACATCGGAAATTTGGCATTAGTAAAGATAATATCGTGATTAATATTAATCCCTTAACACATTTGTCCGTGTCTGACACGCGCGAGAGTTACCGGCAAATTTGCACATGCCCATGTCTCACACTCTTGTATCTCGCATTATTTCATTTCTAATGCTGTCTGAGACACGCTCCAATAAAAATAGATAAGGTTATAAAATTTACTTAACATAGACGGCACATGGATAATGTTTTTTACCATTTTTTCCAAAAAAAAAAAAAAAAAATTATGCTTTGAGGGATTAATAAGTGCTAGATATTTTATATGCTTTTCAGTAATTTTATTTTTCATTTTTTCGTAACAATAAAAATACATTTTTTGTTTGAAAATCATTTATTTTGGTAAAAAAAAATAATAAATTGGTAAAAATAAATCATTTTTTCAGCAAAAATAAAGGGTTTTATTTTTTGCCTCTTAAAAATAAAAATGTTTTTTTAAGTATTTTTTTTTTTTTCGTAAAGATAAAAATATGTTTTTTTAGGTCATTTTTTTCGGTAAAAATAACAGAATTCTTTTTTTTTTTTCAGTAAAATAGGAATATTTTCTGTTTTGTAAAATTAAAAATTCTTAGAATAAATCTGGATTCATTTTTTTTCTTGTAAAAATGAGGAAAATAAGTTGTAATAATATAAGTAAGGGTTCTTCATAACAAAAAACAAATCGGATTTTTAATTAGTTTTATTATGCTGAGTTACAAAACTGAGATTTAAATCCCAACAGCTGAAATAAATACGGTTTTAAATTGTAAAAGCATTTAATCGGCGACTCATGTGAAAACTATTTGATGCGTTCGGCAGTAAACTTTGAAATTAGAGGTGACCTTGCCTCGTTCTATGAAAATAAATTCGAAGCCTTTCTGCAAACACATTTTTACGACTACCGAAAAAGTAATTAAATGACATTCGAAAATAGAGAGGAACAAAAGGATTATGTTTAACGGTTTGATTGTTTTACGCTTTTCGGATTGCATTAGTTTTTAAATACTGAGCATGTCACCTTTTGGTGATTTTTATGCACAAAATAAAATTATTTTTTTCAACGCAAATTCTAGTTTTTTATTTGAAGATGACTCGCGAGGTACACCGTAACGTTTTCTGATCCAAAAATCACGGGTTCGATACCAACCATTGTTGAACAAACTGGAGACGGGTTTTATTTTTCTGCACATCTTGAGTCCCGTCGTGTTCACTTAATGGCAGCTAGGGCATATTAAACTTTGTCGTGGTCGCAATGTCATCTAAGTGGAACGATACCTCTGGGGTGGCAGATCAAGTATTCGGGGGTGTTCTGCTTGGTCCCTGCATCAAAATTACGACGACTCCCTCTCGGCTGCTTCCGTCTAACTGGTAGAGCCCAACTCAGGGCTAGGTACAGGGAAGCATACTGGTACACACACACAACAACAACAACTTCTGCAGACATGTCTACGGCAGTGGGTGCTTGGAAGTTTTGCAGGTTACCCTCCTCTCTTGTAAGATGTAAATACAGCCCAATCCTCGTAAAACATTTTTCTGGAAGACAATTTACGCGATAATAAAATGCATCAGAACAGCCTTAATTCGTTTAGCTATTCACACAAACGGGTTATCAAAGATAACTTTTGAACCATGTTAAATATTCTTTTTTGACACTTATTAAAAAAAAAAATTATTTACTTAAATTTTTAAAAAATAAGAAATTTACTAAGCACAAATCTATTAAACACGGACTCCCGAACAATATTATATATTTTTTGAGGCCTCTATTAGAAAATTCGATTCTTTCAAATTTGAAATTATAAAATTATTATTGTCATTTAATAAATCTGTTTATTTAAAAAAGACTCATATTTCATATAAATGAAAAAAGCTTCATTAGCCTCGTGGGTAATGACGACGCTTGTATGATTGAGAGGCAAAACTTTCGATATCTAATTTAGTCAAAGATTGTTGTGCCGGGAGAATTTAAGCAGGTTAAAAGTTCACTGGAGTGGAGAGGAAGGATCAAGCTCATGTGTCGACTTCGTCACTTGACCATGCTTCGTATTTGTGTCACGTTGTTTGTGTTTGGTGGCTTCATTCGTCGGAAATAGGTAACCGAAAGTACATTATTTAGCTTCAATTAACACTAATGTAACGTTGAATGAAAATTTAAATCAGTCATTTAATTTAACTTTAACCACTGTTTTTCTATAAGATTCATGATTAACGTAAACTATTTTAATTTATTTCACATACATTTGGCACTCCTCACAAAATATCTAAATTAGCATTAATAAGCAAATTATTATATTGTCTAGATTAAGAGTTTATGTACATCAAAATGATGTTTCTTTGTAGCTTTCTCTTATATCATTTAAATGTCATCGTGACCTATCGTAGGTGGGTTTAGAATACGACCAAGCAGAAGATCTTCAGAATTATAATGCCACTCCTAGAGGTGTTATTTCACTTGCAGGACATTGTAACCACGACATATTTTATGTGCTCCAACTGCCATTAACGAATACGATGAATCTTCGGTTGGGTCAGGATTCAAACTCACTGCCTTCTAATAACGAAAATACGTCAAAAACAACCGCCACAAAAATGGAGCATGTGTCATTTCTATGACAACAGACAAGCATAGACAAACTAGCGAGAGATATTTTCATAATAGACGTGCAATACAAAGTGACTGGTAAATTCTTTTGTTATTTTCCCATATAATTTACTTTAAAAGTTAACAGTTATGATAAAAAGAAATCATTTCAAAGTATAAAACAGTACGTATATGTGCTATACGACAAAACGATTTGGGATAGCACAAGCGATAAAATTAGACAACTTGAGTTCTATCTCAAAAGCTAAAGGTGAAACGAATGGGGAAAAAAGTTAACAACAAAGTTGTATAAAACGATTGAACATTGTGTACAATATTTGAGCACAGAAGTTTGAAGAAAAGAATGCATGCGATTTTGCATAAGTTTCACCATTCGTACTTTGCGTAGAATTAATCAAATTGATGATATTCGGTAAATAAGCACCATTAATAAATGTATCTAATGACAATTAATAGTTCGAACAAAAGATATCTAAACTTCTACAATGAAAATTTAATTTCACCAATTATTATATTACAAAAGGATCGGTAAAAGCCTAGAATACAGTACGAGTTTCTAGCGACATTTAATTCCGTTGCTAACCGCTTTGCACTTTCGCCAACTCGACTTGAAAATCTAAAATTTCACAATATATAACACGATTCTAGATTTTTAATATTAAGGATATTCATAACGGAAATATAGAACAGAATTGTAGGAAAAATATTCTAACCGAAAGAACTTACTAAACTTTAAGAACAAATAACAGTTTATAGAATTCTAGGGTTACCAAAATTCTATTCAAATTCTCCACAACGCAGATGACACAAGCGCATGTGATAACTCATGCATAACAATTAATTCCGGAGCAGTAATCAAAAAATTTTGTTTATTTGGCGCCCACATCAGGAATTAGGATTAAGTGAAAGGATCAAATAAAATCTGCCTTAATATTTCAATTTTGAAGAAACTGCTTAGGAGTTGCGTTGCGTGATAGTGATGGTGTTTTATGTCTTTAGGGTGCTGAGTTCGACACCGGATTCAACCAATGAGCACTGTAGAAAGCCTGGAAAATATACAAATATTCGTATGCTCTTATGTATTTCCGTTGGTGTGAAAATTTGTAAAAGATTTCTGTAATACAGGTATCTTTCCCAACATTTAGTATCGTTCAAAATAACGAAACAGTCATTGAGAGGACTCGGTCATTAAACTGAGTGGCCGGAAACAATGAAGTAATTCTCACAATTTTGTTTATTATATTAATAATATTCACAATATTTCTTTGCAATAAATTTCCCTTTGACTGTTTGTCGACTGAAAAGCCGCAAAACATAAGCAATCAACTTATGAGCCAAGTGACGAGGTCGACACCTGAGTGGTATATGCTCCTTCCTTCAAAACCAAATCATTATAGGGATATTACCATCTAGAGCTATTTTACGATCCCCAACAACGCCACCACGAGCCAGTGACTAAATAGTACAGTAGCGTAACAGACTAATTTAAGTAGAAATACTAAAATTTTACAGAGATTTAACATGAATGCTAACTACAATCAACGTTAAATAAAATTGAGATTCGCAGTAACCGAATGATTTTTATTGGGGAGGGTGGTAAAAGTTTACTTATGGGTAACCTTTGATATTTTGGTGAATTTTTTGACATGATAGGCGCCAAAATTTATATAATGAGATAGCAACCGTATAACTATATTGGCTAAGGCACTAAAAATACCAGGGTTTCAAGAAAATAAATTTTATCCCAATATTTTTTGCCAAATCTTTTACCAAACTAAGGGGTACCCTATTCTTCACAGAACCCTGTTGGGGAATAGAAGGAAAAAAAAGTAATTAAAAATTATTCAAAAATAAATAAATAAAAAGAGCATATCAAACAGGATTTCAAGATTTTTGTAAGCATTTTTTTTTTAAATATGTATGTTATAGTGGTGAACACATTTAACTTTATTAATTTAATGATCGTGAAATGATGGCTCCTTGAGAAGTTTTAAAACACGCCATATTTGGAAATGAATTAAAGATCTCTTGAACCCCATTGCATAAAAAGGTTACTCAAGAGAATAAATATGACGTCTTTCGAAAATAGTCTCTCATAAAATGATTTCCTTGATTACATAATTGGAAGAATGCGTTTATTTATTTAATCTTTTTCCAAGCGGGAAATCTTTCAAACTGGTTTTTAAATGATTTTCCTTCGTAAAAATAAAACATTTTATGAATCAATAAATAAAAGTTCAGATACTTAATAAAATTTATTTATGAGTATAGTTCTCTACCCTGTTGTCGGAATAATATTAGTTTGAGGAAAAAGAAATCCATTATTTTCAAAACTTTATTTCCGAATTCACTTTGTGAAAATAGTATAAACTGCTTTATCTAGTCAATCTTTAGCTCAATGGGCGATGCGAAGGCTGTTAAGAATCATGTTCCCTTTAACCATTTCTGAGATCTTATTGACATTTTCAATGATGTTGTCCCGAGTGATCTTTAACATCAAAAATACCTATGCATATTGAACAAAACTAAAATTGCACGTAATTGGCTGTTACAGTATCGGGACCATTAACACCATTCCAACTCCAGCCACTTAGCTTGCAAATTTGCCTTTTTTCAAAGATAAACTGTAAAATATACCGAATTTTATCTTTGCTGACTTCCAGTTTTAACACTTTGTAAACCACACTGAATGGAACAAAAAAAAAAAAAAAAAAAAAAAAAAAACTGTACAAAAATTTATGCTGTTTGGAAAAGTGAAATTTCACTTTTCCAATTAGCATAAATCTGAAATTATTCTATCGATACTTTACGAACTATAAAGCTCTATAGCAAATTACCGAAATAATATAAAGGATTTTTTTCCCCTCAAACTAATAATAATTAGGTTAAGTTAATTTACTTCAATAAGTTTCTGGTGACTGTTTTTGGTGATCGGCCTACAATCTTGCAAATTTGAACCACAGTTAGAAGAAGAATGTTGACTTTTGAGTTGTGGAAAATCATTTTATAAATACCACGCCACACCATCTTCGAAATATTTGATCAAACGAAAGGTTAACGTGTATTGGCAATCAAATATCAACATCTCTAAACAGATGTCAATGGTATCCTGGTTAGTTTATTATAAATCGTTATTAATTTTCAAGAATTATTCGGAAATGATTTGTTTATTTATTAAAGTCTTAATACACTTTTTTAAGTAATCAATGTATATTACATACGACTATGTTTGCTTAGAGATACTTATTCTAATGCTGAATAATCACTCGTGCTTAAGAATTATATATTTGTTCCTTTTTAATTTTATTCGAAACAATTTTGATGACTTTCATGAAAGAGAACTAATATTTTCAAAGAAAATTTGGCATTTTCTGTTTTTAGGAATAGGATTTGTCTTCAAATATTCCCCTAAAATCACCATTTTTTTTCCAAACTTCCTACTAATAAAAATAGTTTATTCGGTGTAACTCCTACTTGAAAATGTTCTGAATAACAAAGCTAATTTTTATTTAAGGAAATATATATTGAGTGTTTAAATAAAGCAAATTCTGTTTATCTTATTCAGCAACCATTCACAGTCAGCAATTATCCTGTCCACACAACTGGATCAAATTACTATTTAGAATTTCAACGATCGTTTCATGTAACTATTGAGTCACCACACGTTTTCATTTTTATCCTCTGTAATGAATTACATTTCTTTTCTTGTTTTTGACTTCTAATTTTTATATTTTTTCTATGCATCACAAACTTAGCTTAGTACTAAATAGAAATAAAAGAGGAAAATAACAGAAACACGTGTTACAAACCTTTCATCCACTCATTTTCAATTTTTTAGCAATAGAAACTCTAATATAATAAAACAAAATTATAAACGAAATCATACGTTTATTGCAACTACAACAAACAGCGGAATGAGACAACTTTAAGCACTGATAATGACACTTGTTTATTTTTGACAGCTATGTTTCTTTTTATGCAATGGACATTAAAAAGGTATCCAAACACGATCAACTTAAAGTGAACTTGTTCTTTTATATAATTTTTGGGCATTATAGGTTATGATGGAAATTTCCACCATTATGCAAAGAAGAGTTAAAAACCAAATCTTCTTACCAGACTTCAAAATATGAAAAGAAATAAATCTTGTGGGATTTAGTCAATGAAAATCATAGAGAAAGTTGACAGGATTACCCAAATTTGTTGCGAAATGAAGCATTTAATGGTATCTGATGACAATACTGGCGACATAATGTAATTTTGCCCAAATTGTAATTACTCAAATTTGTTGCGAAATCAAGCATTTAATGGTATCTGATGACAATACTGGCGACATAATGTAAGGTGACAAAAATGGCATTATAATTTTTGGAAAGTTTTTCATGCACATATGCATAAATAAATTTTGTCTATCTTCGCGGAAATTGCTATCTTTCTTTAAAGTTGCCACTCTAAAGATAAAAGAAGCCAAGTCTAATTCCTTTCATTAGCCAAGTCTTGTAAGAAATCAAACCATAATTGAAAGAACTTGCTGCATTGCAACAATATAATAAATGACGCACACATTTCAAGGATTCTCTTTTGGCAGATTAATCCCTTGTCATTTTAAATTACGGTCATATGTGATGCAGTCGACATCTAATGCTGTGTCTTCCTCTCTAGAATGTATATAAGCCCATGTCTCTCCGCAATATACCAACAGAGTCCCATTAACCTCTACGCAGTATTTAATAAGTCACAAAAATCTTAAGGTGGAAGAGGTAGAGAAATTACTATCTTCCAAAAGTCGTTGTTGTTCTATTATGTAATCACGATGCTTTTTTTTTTTTGAATTTTATATTTATGCTTCTAAAAAGTTTGTTTCAAAAGAACGGTAATAGGTTCTAAGTCTGGTGTATACTGGCCATGGCTTATTTTCTTCACGGTTCTAATAGCCCATAACTTGTAAATCAGTGAGATGTCATTGTCCTAGTATAAAATGATGCGTCAGTTTCAATTTTTTCTTCAGATTTGAAGTTATTTCCGGCTAAATTATGATATACCAAAGAACGATGACTGTTCTTAGGTCTACCAAGAGAATAGATGGGATATTAGCCAGATTCATTGAAAAAATTATAATCACTCTGTTTTGGAAGCATTCTTTATAAAAAGAACATTTTTCAATCTAGTTTCATCTAAAAATATACTTACTTGGGATCAATCGACTGTTATTTTCTGTTGGTTTCATTGGAGTAAATCCAGATTTCGCCAGATGTTACGATATCATATGCATGCTTTGAAGAACCAAAGTTGAATTTCATTAACTTTTTTTTTCTTTTTTGGCATCATTTCACATGAACGTTTTCTTCAGCTTGAAATAAACTTTGAGGTACGCAGCTTTTTTACCTTTTTTAAATAATCATGTAAAATTAAATTGCACGAATGCTTGAAACGTTAAAAAAATGCTTCTATTTTATAAAAGGTCACTTAACAGGGATAATTTTCTCATTGTATTCTGAAATCACAAAAATTCTTGATCATCTTACCCTTTAGAATATCTTTGCTGATATTTTAAGATTGCAGGGTAATTATTTAAACAAGTTGAAAATCTTTACAATAAACAGTGCTTCTGTACTAAAGGTCGATTTTATTCTATCGCTACGCTGTTTGTGTGTCAAATCTTGTCAAACATTTATTAACAACAAATCAAACATTTATTACTTTGAAATCTGTTTAATGTAACTTCAGAATTAATTATCATTCCTAATATTTGCAAAACAATAAATAGAAGTTCACAGATTCTTCTGCAGACGTTCTCAGAAGTGTTTGAATTTTGAAAAAAAAATCTAAAACAGCTATATTCTTATTTGCAAGTTCTAAAAACTTAATTATGGACACATTTATTGATTTTCCAAAGTTCATCTAAATTTAATGAAAGTATCCACATTTTGTTTCATATGTTTAATGTGAATCAAAATTCTGTTAGTGAATAAAATCTACTAATTCTTATTATTATGCTAGTACCCCTGTTACTACCAGTTTTGCATCACTATGCAATTCGAAGCGAAAAATAAAGTATTAAATAAAATTTAAAAATAATAAAGTGTAAGAATTTATTTTCTTTTATTAGTAAATTCTATTTTTTAAGATTGTTAGAAAGTAAATTTTATATTTTACTTTCTTCAATAAATACATAATAGTAGCTTTTGTGAATAAATCTGCATTATATTTCTTATGCGTTGAAATGGAAACTAATATATTCTCCTTCTTTAGACACATGCTAATGACAATAAAATAAAAAATTTATAGTAACAGTAACTATATTATTTTTGCTATTTTAAATTTTTTTGAAATAGATTTGAAAAAAATACAATTTTTAATAAGTTTTAAGTATATGCTGTCTTTTTATTCAAGAAATCTAAAGTTTGATTAAATTATAAAAAAACATTTAAACAATACAGCTGAAATATGTAGAAATTATACAATTAAAAAAAATATAATAAGCTTCTTTTAATATATGTGGAAAATTGACATTTTAAAACAATAAAACTTTCATTAACTTACTTTGAAACTTACGTAAACTTACGTTGAATGAAAGAATAACAAAAATAAAAAGAATGTCAAAAGTAAGGCAGGACACTGAGAGTGAAAAACTTAATACTTTATCCATTTATTTAATATATCATTTATTATAAAAATAAAAAAAAAGTTATATAAAATAAGTATTGAAATGAAAATTCCTACAAAGAAATTTGATACTCAGTTTTGTAACTGTTTTCGACAATGTAACTATAAAAACCATTCTTTAAAGATGGAAAAGTTTATATACAAATTAATTTTACATAAATTTCTTATCATTTTTCTTAAGCAATTGATAAGTTTTTGATATCGCCTAATGGACAGAGATCAACAGCCTAAAACTGGTTGATGCCATTTTATTGCCTATAACGTAAATTACCTTCCGGGAGCAGTTTTCATAAATAAGAGCCATCTTTATGTGCTGCAAGGGAGAAAACATTAAAAACTCCATAGCACTTATCCTGACAAACAGACATGCAAAGGCACATCATTCATCGCTCATAATTCAGTAGCCGCTGGGATAGAACCCAGAACTTGTCGCTTGGAAGAAGGGTGTTCTATAATTAGGCCATGGTGAGCCCAGTTTCTTTACTTATGACACTTGAATACAGCTTACTGCCCATGAAAAATCATCACAGAAGATAATATTAGGCAGTTGACATTACAACTTTCGGCAGTTATTTTTTTAAACATTAACTTATGAAAACATTTTTTTACCTACCACGAGTAATTAACTCAGATTTACAGCTTAAAATAAATTTTGAACTACTGATAAAATTTTTGATCAGACGATCAGAGGATAAGAAAATCATGGCTTTTGGAAGAACGAAACAAGAGTACTTCGAGAAAAATCGGCCATAAAAAACTGTTTCTAATATCTTTAAAAATAGAAAAAAAATTGTGTAAAATCATTCTGCAACATATATATATATATAAAAAAAAAAAAAAAAAAAAAAAAAAAAAAAAAAAAAAAAAAAAAATAGATGCCACATTTTTTTTCCCCATCTTGAAATTTCAGAGCATGGAACAAAACAGACGATAAAAATTAATGAATCAATTAAAATGTCAGCAAACGATACTTAAAAAAAAATAAACTTCAATATTTAATTGAGAATATGTTAACTTCAGAGAAATCTTGCACCACAGAGATAAGAGTGAGTATGAGTATATATGAAAATGAAACCGTAAATGACGTAAGAATTGTGCGTAACGTAGAAAAAGCACTTGAAAAGAATGTTCTTTCTTCTTGCAAAAAATGATACCGTTATTCATACAAACTTTGGACTCGAGACACATGCGTTATACGGATTATTTTATCTGGCTCGTTTTCTAGAAAATAATTCGAATAAAGATTTCAGTTTATAACCTAAAAAAGAAGAGTTTAAAGTTCTACGCCTCTCTTTTCATCTGATCGTTGTACCCTCTCCTTTAAAGATAAATGTTGAAATATAATTTTCCTTAACAAACAAAAAATAATAATAACTCAGCGAAAATTTAAAATGGATTTTTAATAATGAATAAATCTCTTAAATCTAAAGATTGAAATTAATATTTATATGCAATAAGATATCTAATGCTATGCCATAAAATGATAATTGCTTAAAAGTAAAAATGCTAAAAAAAGGGAACACAATAATTATATTTTCAGTTTTTTGGAAGTAAATTAAATGTTTCTACAAAAATTATTCAATGAAAAAAATGTAGAATACAGAAATTGCTCGTTATATAAATTTATATCACGTTTATTTTTCTATGTAATACTGTTTCATACACTATGTAACATAAAACACTATTCTACATAATACTAATATTGTAAGTACCACAAATTAAACACCAAATCGATTTTTTTACAATGGAGGCGTCTCTCTAATAAAACTAAACCCCTTTAAAAATTCAAATGAGGCGAGTGATATCTATTAACCTTACAAAAAAACAGTATCAGAATACATAAATTAACATGATTCGTATAATTTCAAGAAATATTCTGTAAGGAAGGATAATAGTTGTCTTTTGATCATCCTTTTCTTTGAAGAGAAAGGTCTATTTAGTTTAAATATGTTAAACTATATTTTTTAAAAATTTTAAAGCTGAAACAAAAACTAAAAACATTGTATTTAATTATATTAAAATAAAATATTGTATTTATTTTACAACGAAAAAATTTGGGCATCGTTCTCAATATCAAAAGATAGTGAGTTCGAATCCTGGCTTAACCGAATATTCGTCGGGTTCATTAAAATTGGCTCAGGAATGTCGTTGTAGAAGTGTCTTTCTAGTGAAATGACACCTCCGGAGGTGGCAGATAAAGTATTCAGGGATCTTCCATTTGGTTCCTGCTTCTAAATAATGAAGACTCCCACCCGACTGTTTTTATTTCACTGGTATATTTCAACTCTGAGCTGTAGCTACAGGGAAATATGCTACTGCAACAAACAAGCTAATCTGGAATATAATAATGTAAAAATATTATTACTGATTATATATTTAAAAGAAATAAGAAAAAAAAACTATTTATTCTCATCACATTAGTCAATAAATACCAGAAAGGAAATAAATAAATTTATAAATAAAGAAAAAATATGAACCATTTATTCTGTATTTAGCCAAATCAAGATCTTTTGTTTTTTAGGCAGAAAAGGAGGTCATAAAAAAGAAATATAAATTACAAACTTTTGCACTTTCAATTTGAGAAATGAAAGCTGATATCAGATACTAAAACAAATAATTAGTAAACTGTCAAAATAATCTCACCCACAAAAATTATTACAAGCCAGAAAACAATGAAGGCAATATCAACAAAGTAACTTATAATAAAACAGATAATACAAACAATAAGATTAAAAATGAGTACAAAAAGTAGAATTCATATTTTTCAAATTCAAATTATATTTAAGCGAAATGAATATTTTATTACCCGACCACCTCTTGAAAAAACCGTGTTATGCTACTAAATATCCAACCATTTGGAGCATAAATGTTAAAGCTTCGTCTAATATTTAGTTTGGTATTTTTTTTTTTTTATCTCTCAACAGTCTTTTTCTGCAAACGAAAGCTCATTCGACCGGGACCTATATTTTAAAATAAATTGCGAGCTACTACAAACACCCACACTCGACTAGGGGTTCGAACCCTCTTACTGTTCAACCGAATGCCAGAGAGCTAATTATACAGCTGTCAGCTCAGCTTGTCTGATTCTTAATCGTGAACAATTAATATACAAAGGACCAAGAAGAATACTGTGTAAGCAGATATGGTGATTTCTATGGATAGGAAAATATATTTGGTTTAAAACGTATTGATAACACATAAAAAAAAATTTAAAAAAACTCCCCCTGAGCTTTATTTATTATCCTGGTGAAATTCAGTTGAACTGGAAATCGAAAAGTCAAATCTGAAGAATTTATCAGAATCATAAGAACAAATATATGCTTGTTTGCATCTTCTCCGTTTTTGTTAATCGCTTTTATGTTTTTTTTTTTTTTTATGCTTATAATCATAAAAGCGGCACATTAAGGAATATAATATTGAAGTTTTTGGGAATAGGATATAGCTCTTGCACATTACCAACCTTTAAAATAATAAGAGAGTTGGGAAAAACTTCTTATAACAAATTTTGATTATTTTCAATTAATTTTCCACTATTTTCTGTGTCTATAAATCTATCATCGGTTATCAGAAAATTTGTGTAGCAGCATTAGCTTGGGTATGAACTTCCATATTAGTTTGAAGATCAAATGTTTTCATTTCGTCTCATATAAATGAAGATTTCAGGCCTGTCTGTAGAAATGCATGGCTGCTTTTGGTATAGCCATTTCAGAAGATGGTACATGCATGCATACCTCGGTCTGTATCTTAAGCTAAGTGGTAAACGGGTCGCCCATTATGAAGTGTCTCGTAATTTTAAAGGCTACGAGGTCACACCTAGAATGGTACCTCCCTCTCTGCATCCATACCACACCAGCGAAAGGTGTAAGGACGTCACAGATTAATGTGGATACGTCCCCTATCCATGGAGTTCTAGCAAAACATTGAGGGAGATAGTAGTCACCCTCCCATTTATATGGCGCGTCAAGTGATAGTTATTGTGTTGAGCTGACGGGAAGCGGCGTGGAGCTACAGAGGCTCTGAGAACATATACAGAATGATTAAACTGAAGCTAACAGAAATATTTAGTTCTGGTTCTGTTGAATGTATCAGAATGAAATTTTAAACATCTAATGTAAATCATGGAAAACATTTTCGTTCGGGAAAAAAATAATGTGAAAATGTTGAGTAATGTAAATTCTGTTTTAAGGCGTTGCAATTAAACAAAAACGATTCTAAAGTCAACGATAAATATTTTATTTATACACTTGTGTGCCGTAGATGCATACCTTGTTGATCAACAATAAAATGAAAGTGAACCACCATTTAATCAACGGCCGCAAGCAAAATATCAGATGATATTGTCTTCAAGTTATTTTCATTAGTGGCATGGCCTATATAAATTCCATGTGTGAGTATTTCCACTGGTAAAGAACACAAGGATGCAGATATGGTGATTTCTATGGATAGGAAACTATATTGGTTATCATAAATTAAGGAAAAAATCACAAAAATAACGATAACACAAAAAGTTTTGCGTGGAGCTTAATGAAACTTATTCACATTATTTAAACTATAGGAAGGTATAAAATAGCATAAAAAGAAATCACCAGACAATCCTGGTGTTATAAAAATTAGCATGTGTATACAATGATCAATTGGGGGTGCACGTTTAGTTTAGGAAAAGTCCTTTTAATATGGGGTATGATATCTTGAAAAGTAAGACAGCATATGAAGCGATGTGTGATGTTCTCAATTGTGTGGTCGATTAACTGTACAAGAAGTGCGAGCCAGTGTTCTTCCAAAGCAGGTGAAAGCATGGATAGGGTCCTATGAGGGAGATTAAGAGTGGCTACACGTCATCTTAGAGCCTCCCAAACATGCTCGCTTAAGTTAAAGTCCGGTCCATTGAGCTGAACACAGCATGCGCTGAATTTTTTCCTGATAATGCAAGCCCAAATTGGTCTCCCATTAGTATCCTGTAGCTCGAAAGCATCACCTATTGCTCAAAGATAAGGGCTCACATAAGCATCTCGGAGTTCATTTCTATAGGTGTAAGTATTAACATTTCCACGGGAAAAGACATGGAGGTCTGAGCGTCTACTCAAAGAGATACCACCTCAAACACAGACACTGCCAGATCCGAAAACATTTGTTTCAAGGATGTTTGATGGATGAAAACGAGTTCAACGTTCTCTCTACTATCGCTTTCAGAACTAAACCAGGATTTATCCGTAAAGACAAGAGCCCTCCATTCATCACACGTCTAATGGACATGTTGATGTGCCCATTGAAAATATTCCCCCTTCTATGGCGGGATACAAATAACTGGTCACCTCGCATAAAGACTACTTTCATGAAGCCTTCGACGCATGGTTAGTCTGAATACTAACCTTCTGGAGTTTGTAGCGAGGGAGTATCTCAGTTCAGCCGGAGCTGTGGTTCTATTCTTTAGTGCGCATAATGACAAATATGTCTTGGCTGAACCTCCTGGAGGCCGAATCCATGGATAGAAATTTTTGTCAAAGTCTAAAAATTACAGACGGAATCACATTCAGCCATCTACCCACTTCTATCTGACTTTGTCCTGCCTCTAGTCTTCCAATAGCTCACAATTGAAATTGTTCGGTCAAAGGCCATTGTTACAGTTTCGCTTTACTAGATTTCTAATCTTAGACACGCAACGACAATTGCCGCCTTGCTCTGAGACACCCATTTTTATGCTCCTCGATCCTTTTGCTTGTCAGCAAATTCAAATTTTATTGAGAATGGCTTACTTTTGGAGAATTATCGATATTTTTGTGATTTTGCTCAGTTTTTGATTACCAGTGTACTTGGATAACATGTTCGATAGGGGAAAAGCTAGCTTGAACCACACTGCTGTTGCTCGTCCAAACATTTTTGTCTTGACGTGGTGATGGTCTCTCTGAAGTCTTGCAAAGAACCTCTTTCACTGTAATAATAATAATATTAAAAAAAAAAAAAAAAAAAAACGAAGACGAAATTTGAGGTTAATTTGCTCCTAACTGAGTCGAATTTATCTCGAATGATGGGAAATGTAGAAGAGTTGTGCAACATGGTAAAAGGGTTATGAGACACACCTAACGGCTGAAGGCCGTTATAAGGCATTGTTAGGTAGAGTTTTGAACCGGAACTAAACGGAAAACAAAAGAAAGCGTTATTTTGATCAGAATGCAAACCAGAAATGAGCCGAAGTAAATATCGGTTCGACATCTTTGGTCATTTTGTCACCGAAACCACTGTATCAATATTTTCTAAATTAACGTCAACTACACAGGATTCATAAGAACATATATAGCTGCCCTGGACAGTACATTAAGGTTAATGGGTTTGGAATACCCGCCAATCATCTCTTAATTTTGAACCACTGTCAGATGACGAGGTGACAACAGAAATAGCACCCTCCTCTCCGCATCCATGTCACACCAGTGGAAGGACTTTGGCAGTCACAGAGTAATATTCTCAACCCACATAGCTCCAGCAGCCCTGTGCGTCACCCTCCCAATAACTGACAAGGGCAAATGATGCATCACTTGGTGGTCTTAACGAAAAGCGGCAGGAAGCTGAGTCACTGGAGTTCTTCAGAAGATGGTAGGTGTGAAACTCAACAATTTGAAATAAGTAGTTATGTTGTTAACTGGGATGCATTTTGGTGAACACTTAATTTTTCCATCGATTGGCGCTTTCCATCAGTCCCTCATTTGAGTATTCACTGAGGAAAAAAAAATCTGTTTTTCTTTTATCTCAGTAATTTGTTTTCAGATATATGTATATTCTTATACACATATATCCAGAGCAATATATTTTTCACATATTGCTTTGGAAAATGCCTATTTTTCTCTAGAAATTCTAAAACTAACCTTTCCATAAATTAGTTGGAGGGAAGTTCAGAAGAGTGAAATGATTAAGTACATCATCAAAATAATGAGGCTGTTTGGAGAATACTTAATTTTCATATCTTGAGCCATCTCAAAGTATTAACTTGGTAATGCAGCCCTATTCATTCCAGGTGGTGGTAGAAAGCAATTAAAATGCTAAGGAAAATATAAGCTATGTGAATAAAAATAGATAAAATTGTACAAAAAATGTCATTCATAATGAAAACCACACCAAATGTCCTAACAATGTTTAAAATATGGAAAATATCAGGATATTTTTTTATGTTTTAATTCATAAATTTTACTGTTCTCTATATGGATCTACTTGGATTAATATTTTTATGAAGTTTCAATTCAAATTTAAGAAATATATCCTTTTTCGCACTTTTGCGATATGTCCTAAATAGTCTTCCTTGGCGAAGACGTCCAGGGTTCTTTCTCGTGGAACTCAGCGAAATGAGAATTGAACTTTATCTATACCATAGAAAAAGAAAAATTGTGTTGCCAGATACGGCGCATGCATTTGATAATATTTAGTATCATATCTAGATCTTTCACAAGAAGTTTCTTCTCATTATATATCGAGATTTTTCTGAAATCTTCCAAAAGATCAATAAATCCGGCTTGAACTGAGAAATTGGATTAGACAAAGCTTGTGTGTGGCAGCTGTACTCTGTGAAACTGTGCTTGTTTTTCAGCTTGAAAATTAATTGCTACTGGTTCTTTCAAGTGCATTTGTTCTATTTTTATGACGTGACATGTCTAAAAGTGTTATGGAGTTTCTACATGAATTTCTGAATTACTGGCGAATAAAATGTATTTGACTAAACATGGCGACTGCTTACATATAATCCGTGGACCCGATTAAATGTAAACAATGTGTGATTTATTCACTCGGTAAAACAATTTAAAGGCGATGTGGAAGGGACAGCAGAATCTATCTGCCGCATCAACTTTAGTCGTACTCTTAAAATATCTTTACAAAAAAGCATTGTCACACTTTATGTTCCAAATAGGACCAAACGTCGAACTTGGTGGATTCCTGAAACTATTTTAGATCATTATTCTCATTTTGTTTCTTCGACAAATGAATCTCCATTAAATGTGTATGGTTATCAATATGTATCATGAAACAATTTTAACCACAAACTTTTAACATAGCTTAATCAAATTGACTCCAAAACAGCCAGATCACCAAATGCTTACACCAGAGTCTCTATCTGTAGGAGAAATAGTTTTTACCCACAAAAGAACATATTTCTTAAAACGTAGGAAATTTTAGCTCTTTTTACTAATATGTGGGAGAAATTTCCAAATAGTTTATGCGATATATTAAAGCCTTTATTTACTTATTTATTTATTTGCAATAAGTAAAATTACAAAGCCGTATGTGCAGACTGTTTGTTACTTTTCCGGTAACTCAAACAAATGATTTTACTTCATTGTTCTCGTTGAAATATCTAACATTTCCACAATATTGTAGCATTTTGTTTTTTATCCATACGATTCAACATAACGTAAACCTTCTCTTTTTTAAAATCGAAAATAGTTTTTTTTTTCTTGCTAAAAATGTTTAATATTCAAAATTTTGTTTTAGAAATGAATCGACGTATATCTTAAGATAATTTTGAATTACTCATATTAATTAAGTGAGAAAAAGTTGTGCAAGTTGCTGATAAGCGTCATTTTGCTATAATTAATTAATCGCATTGATTAATTATTTTAAAATTCAAAATACAAAGTTGAATTTATGAGTTTTTAATGCGACTTTTAACATATTTTTCCTGGAAGGCCATCAAAATATTACCTTACTTGACTTACCTTCTCCATACTGCTCGTAAATCAGCCACACACTTCATATACACACACTAGTGCGTTGTAACGTCTCCGTTTTCCTTGAATGTAGCGAGACGTTTTCTTGTTTTGACTGACGGCTTCTTTGTTTTTGTAAGAAGAGTGGAATTTCACCCGCATTTCTCCATGCTAGAAGACAATCATTTGGTCTATTATCAGTAAAATCTTAACGCGCATTCTTTCAACTACTTTTGTCTCCAGATTATCATTGAATTCTAAAACTTAATAAATTTCAAAAATTTTGCTGACATAACAGCTTCTCCGGACCATCGTTTCTTTGAAGAATATATTTAACAGAAATAAAACATTCTGTTTACTTTATTTAGTTACAAAGCCACAGAAAACGGAGTAAAATATTAATTTGAAGAATTTGTTAATTATTCATCAGAATTCGAATAAATTCCAAGAAGTGGCTAAATCTAGATTGTTACAAATCATGTTATTTGTTATAAATTTGTAGAAACTAAATTAAGAATTATTTTGAAATATACTACCAAAAAATTATCCGGAATGCTCAAGTTAAAATTCATTTATTATTATAAATATCACCTGCAAACTTTTATCGAACATTTTTATGATTTTTTATAAAAATTTGGAAACAGGTAAGAAAATATTTAATTTTATCGTCTGAAAATAAAATAGTTTTTATTGAAATAAGAATTTCTATTCTATCGATTTTTCAAAATAGTGGATGTTACAAAACAATGAGCAGGCATTACACTTTATTTTCTCGAATCTCCTACAACAGGATTTAAAATGTTGCAATAAGAGTTTATAAATGATTATTTATTAAAAATAGCAGTATTTGTCTGAAGTAAAAAGATAATAGAGAATCCACGGAGAGAAGACAATATAGTGGAACATTCACTTTGATTAAATATCGTTATATCGATGAAGTTATATTGAATAAAGGAAATTTGAATTCTTGAAAACATTTAACAAAGTCATTTTAAAGGAGAGTTTGATGGTATGAAAAAACGTAGGAATAGGAGGAGTATTTTGAAGCAGTTGAAATAAATATTGATTAATATAAATTGAAACCTTTTCCTCTTATGCCACCATTCTTGTTACTTTTTTTCACTACATTTATTTATAAATATAAAAAGGGAAAAATGAGTTAGTTAGCACAAATTTTGCATTAACTAACTAAAATTGATTGGAAATTAGGTTTATGACTCTTTAACTTTGTAATTATGATCGCTATCGCCATAACAGGTTCTCCAATTAGAAGATAGAGGCTATACGCTACAACAGTATTTCCCAAACTTTTGACATGTGTATACCCCTTCTATAATTTTCGTAACTCGAAATACTCCTTGTGAGAAAAAATGGATTTATTTTGAACAATCAAAAATATATTTGTATTTTTTTGTGATTTTCCGGGGTTGACTTTCAACTCAGTTCACCCCATCGAACATGGTACTAAACTGGGGGTACGCGTACCCCACTTTGGGAAACACTGCGCGACAAGAAGAGACACATTGCAGCACGTCTGGCTACATGCAAAATCATTAGTATAACTGTCCTATTTCGAAATTTATTGATATTCGGGGAAAAATATATTTCAAAATTGTTGAGCAGCAGTGATTTAATATCAAACGACATCCTGTGGACAGACAGACAAAGACAGAGACACGTACGTCGCGGATTTACTTATATGAATAAAGAATATTGAGATAAAAATGATAACTGCGGAAATTCTAAAAACATGAAAAATAAGAATTATTTAAATTGAAAGAGCGTACTGTTTGTTCACAGAAGCTTTTAACGGGAAACTGTTCTTGTATTTGTAAACTTGAAAAAGATTAAAAAATCGAAATTAGACGGTTGTTTTTATACATTTTAAGATTTCGTGATTGAAATAAACTACATTTAAGTTGAAACATTTCGTGCTACAACTAAATAAAAGTAACATTACATTGCATATTTAATCTTAATTGTGGAATTAAGTTTAATGACAGAGAAGTTATTATACTACCTTCCCGGAAGCTTATTTCCGCCAGAGTATTATGAAGTTGCTAAACATAGCTAATAAACTATTAATTTTGAACTAAATTCGAGTGACAAAGCCAACACTCTCTTAACTGAGATTTTGCTCTATACTAAGAGAGGTATATTAGACCTAAAGAAAATTCAACCATAGGCATTTTCAGCACAATGATTTTCGATTGGGTTGAGTATCGAACTCACTACATTTCGGACAGGAGAACGATACTATACGAGTAAACCCAACTAAATGCCAATAACCTTCACAATAAATATTAATAATAGAGAATCAAAATTAGAAAATTCCAGATTCTATTTTAAAAAACATTATCTATATATGTGTGTGTATTAAAGACAACTGTTAATTACTTCAAATGAATAAAGGAAAAAAAGAGGTTTTGATTAAAAAAAATCTTTGCGTAATATACAAAAAAACAGTTTTTATTTATGAATTATTAGTTTTAATTAGGGGAAAGTAATGATTCAGCAAATATAAATTTTATTAGAACTAAAGATTCAGCAGAAAGCTGTATTTTATCGAGATCAATGATTCAACTGAAAATCTTGATTACAATTTTTTTTTCCGGTACGAAAACACCCGAAGCAGAAAACTGCTTATAAAAACATCCAAATAATTTTTATGAAGTTGTACGAAATAATGAGGTAGTGAGATTTAAGATCTCCAAATCACCACGATCGAGATAAATTTGCGTACGATCGTGATAAAACTTAGAAGAAATAAATTAATCAATAGCAATAAAGAATTGAGAATACAATTTGAGGTTAGATTATAGCTAATTTGCTTACATCTGTTTGTTCAGCTGATCGAAAAGTTATTAAATACAATTAACAAAAATAAAAAAAAGTTATTAAAAACAATTTGGACCCACTCTCAAGTAACGAGATCGATATTTGAGTTGACACTTTCTTCTCCTCGTACTACCAAAGGAAATGTATTAGACCAAAAAGAACTTTTAATATAAATAGATGCCATAAGCATAACGGTTTACGACGGCATCAGGTATCAAACCTATTACCTTTTGATCACAAGAGAGACGTTTTTCTTTACCATGGAACGGCCACCTGACATTTTAACTATAACATAAAAAATTTAAATTTGTTAAATTCCTTGTTACCTATTTCTATTGATTGAAGCTACCAACAATAAAAAAAAATGTTTCGTTATTGTGAACCATGATTAAACTGACGTCTAAATGGGCACCGATACTCGACGTTGCCACACACCAACTGAATCATGCTGGATTTTCATGCAATACTTAATAAGTGCAAAACGTGAATATTTATTCTGTACAGGGATTTATGTTGACCAAGTGGCAACACTATCAAGTTCGAAAAGAGAGTCGCTTCGGAAGCTAGTAAAAGATTTATTTTGTTATTGTTGTTGAATGTGAATCGGAAAAGATCTTGTCAATTGTTTTAGTTTACAAACCATATTATGGATT
>JAPDSC010150987.1:147112-164250 GCA_026290005.1 Latrodectus geometricus
ATATATATATATATATATATATATATATATATATTACATTATTTTTCAATTGAATCTGCTCTACAGAAGCAGAAATTGATTTATTAACATTTTTTTTATATCTTCTTCATCCTTTAATAGTAAATTTCTTAAGTTCTAAATATTTTATTAGTCTGTGCCTATTAAATACTTTGCAGAAGTAAATGTTATAATTTAAACAAAAGAGTTTAATATCAAAATTTGCATGAATTTTGATTTATGAAGTATAACATTTATTGTAACTAATAAGATGTTGTGATATTTCTCACCAAGGCATCTTTACTTATATTCATATTGATAAATTAGGATTTGGAATACTTTTAGATTTATTAAATTTCTACATTTGTTCATGTAGTTGTGTAATTAGTAGATATTTTTACCTATTTGTGTATATATGTTGTTTCTTTTCATTTCTATAGTTGAATTGGTTGCTGAATAGTTAGTGCTTTGGCCTTTAGTTAAACTGTTCCTGTGATATTTGCTTTAGGCATAGGTATTGATAATGATTAAATATCTTTTTAAACTTCACAGTTATTGTTCTCCTTTGCAAAAGTAAGCTTATAAGCATAAATATACAAATCATGCACCTCTGTTCCTAATTGAGAAAGTTTCTTGTAAATAATCATTAATGCTTAACAACTCATACCTGTCTGTCCATTTTGATTATTTTGGAAAAAATTAAGGTCTTAGCATTCGTTATTTGTGAGGTTACCATAGTACAGCAAATACATTTTTTCTGTATGTAATATAATAGTTTAAAATAAAATGCATTGAAAGTCAACTATGTAATAAATAGTTAACTTTCAATGGATTTTATTTTAAACTATCTTAATTTCTGAGGAAATTTTAAAATTTATCTTGTTTAATTTTTTTCAGATGTGTAAAGAAAAATTTAATTCAAATTTTTCATGTAGATTAAATGATTTAATTTTAATAATTTTATCTTTCTTTATTCTGATAAGAATTACTTATGACAAATTTGTTTCCTGAACAAAGTGACAAAATTTTAAAAAGCCCTCTTTTGAATTAACTCTTCATTTCATCCATATTAATTTGGGAAATAATGATTTAAGCATATTCCTTTTTTTTCTAGTATTAACTATTGTGCTGTAAATAAAATATTAAACACTGCAGTTCATCAGATTGGATTTGATTTCCATTTTGTGTGGTTGATCTGGCTGCTGAATAATTTACATTCTGTCAACAGTTCTGGGTATAACTCCTGCCTTGGGAATGATTGTTATAGTTTAAAATCTTCTTTAAATCATAGGTCCTTGTTCAGTTTCACCTCTTGTTTATGAAGTTATTATAGACTGAAATACAAACCATATCAAATCCATTCTGAATGTAGGCAAAGTCTCAGTTGAATTTGATTTGTTTGTAGTATGCAACCTTAAAAATAGTACCAAACCTAACTAAATCTATAAAGTGAACTTTTTCATATCTTCTTACATCTTATATAAGTTTCATATATTTTTTAGTTATTTAATAATTGTCTTCAGACTAATTGTTTTAATATAATCCATGTTAAAACAATCAGTCATTTCATTATTTTTTAAAATTGTTAAAAAAAAAAAAAAAAAAAAAAAAAAAAACATGATTACTTTTTGAATAAGATAGATTTTAATTGATTTATAAAAACAAAAGGTTTAATATGGCTTCTTTTTTAAAATTAAGCCAGAAAACTACAAAAATTTAGTTATTACTTTACTGAATAAATTCTTCAATTAATACAATAACTTTTTCAATTTTTTTTAAAAATTTACGATTATTCATTGATTAATTAAAATTAGTTTAAAGCTGTTATAATGCTCAGTATGTTACTTTCTTATTTGGTCAGTCTAGATTCAAACCTTTGGAGAAAGGCTTGGATGTTGAATGGTAATAAAACTCCATCTGATGGTGTATAAAATAACATCTCTATATTTATGTTTAGGATTTCTTCTTGCATCTTCACCTGTAGACCATTGTACAGGCTTAGAACAATGTAAATATACAAAATATTCTTGTTGACACTTATTAATTATATGTGCAATATTCTTATTACATTTGAATAAAAGTATTCACATGTAATGAAAGCATCATGTGTTGCAACAAGAGCTTTCAAAACCAGCAAGATCATTGAATAAAATTATTTATATTTTTTTCTTTTTCTATTTAAAAAAATAAATAAATAAAAGTCTATTTTAAAATCATATTTCATATTAGTTCAGGAGAAAAAATTTTAGGTCATGCTTGATTTTTGCTTTTCCTTAAATTGATCAATAAATGAAGTCTGCTGTTAATTTATTTTTTGTAAAATGGAATATTTAGGGATTTGCTATTGAAATAATAATTAAATTTTACTTAAATTTATAAAAGATAGGTGAGTTGATGTTGAATAAAAATTTTTTATTAGATAATGCAATTAATTTATTTCACTTTTATGATTGTACTTAGAAAATACTTTTTCAATTTTTTTAAAAATTGGAATGGAAAAAGTAGTTTTAAATTATAGTATTAGTATTTGTATAGAGAAGTAGTATTTAAAGAATATAAGCAATTTTTTTAATAATATATAATATATATTTATTTATTATAATATATCTTATTGAAAATATTACTAGTGAATAGTTAATGTAATATATATCAGATTATTATTAACAAGTCTATTTTGTTAAAAAAATAATTAATCCATTTAACACAACATCTTCTATTTTGTACAATTAAATTTGAAAGTACTGAAATAATAATTTATTATTTGCACAATAAATTTGAAATTTCTAGCTAATATTTTTTAATGAGTTTTTATTCTTATTATTTATTAAAAATTATTATAAAACACAAACAAATTGCTCTGAATTAAACAAGTGATATTAGTTTAAAGAATATCTTATTTATTTATAATAAATTGTTTCTTTGCATTCTTATCAATTCAGTGCATCCTTTTATGATATCATAGGGAAATTCAATAAGTTTTTAAATTTCATTATAATGCTCATTATGTTTTGTACTTTTTAATTTACTAAAAAGTAAATTAGAAACTAATATCTCATTTTTTAATATTTATGGCAATAAAAATTTAATTGCTTAAAGTTGTCTTCAACTTTTAAAAAGGAAATACTATGTTTTTTTCTCACATAGTAGACTCTTTCTCTTCATATAATTCAAACACTTTTGAAAAGAACACCCTTAAAAAGAAAAGTAACAAATATATTTTTATAATTAATAAACAAAACAACCAATCCAAAATTTTATAGTATTTCTTGAAAAAATTTTTGATAAAGAGATATTACATATTTTTTTGTCACTCAATAGATAGTATTAGTCATTCATCATTTGATTGCTTAAACAATTATAACAAAAATATGTAATTTATTTTTTAAAATTATATGTATATCAAGCATTTGAAAAACTTTGAACTTTTGTAAAAGAAATGTAATTATATATATATTTTTAAGTAGTAGATTATATTTTCCATTCTTATATTATGAACACCTTTAATATCTGCAAAGAAAATAAAATATTTATATAATTAATAGATCAAGCAATCAGAGTAAAAATACTTAATATTTCTCTTTAATAATTATATAATTCTTTGACAAATAAGAATAAAAAATTCTTAATTTTGGAATACTATATGTATTTTCTCACAGAGTAGACTGTATCTCTCATTCATATTGTTTGATCACCCTTGATATCCTTAAAGAAACAAAATTGTGTCTGCATATCAAACAAAACAATCATATTTATACTTTTGTTAAGTTTCATATTCAGCATTTTCTTCTGTAATTTCATAGAAAAATTCAATATCACTTTTCTTTCTTTCATTAACTCTGCTCATGAACATATTTTTTGTATTAGACTTTTAAAAATTAATGCTTCCTTTTTTAATAATTTTGGTAATGAAAATTAATTGTTATGAGTTGTTTTTAATTTTTAAAAAATATAATTAATTTGTTATGAAATTTTATAGGCACCATCTTGGGTCTATCTGCTTTGTGCAGCAGGAGTATTTCTATACCAAACTTTAGATGCTCTTGACGGGAAACAAGCAGCAAAAGTTCAGGATTCTCCGATTGAAGAATTGTATGATCATGGATGTGATGCTATATCTACAGGTGATTTAAACATTCATTAATTTAAATTTTAATCATTTGAGATGGATAACACATTTTTAACAGCCTACAAAACCAATTGTATGTGTGTTTAAAAGAAAAAGTTCACAAATAAGAAGTTTGATTAAAAATCAATTATGTATACAATTAAATTAATTGCAATCATATTTATGAGGTTACTCATGATTAGTGATAGGACTGCATGCTTCGGAATGAAAAAGTCCTACCTTCGATTCCAGTTGACTGAGGAAAAACAAAAATATTGCAATTCTGTTTTTTGCTTGCACACCTATTATTGTAAGTACTTAATAGTTTTACAGGTTTCTTTTTTATTTCATATAAATATGGTCCCTTGCCTATTGAAAGTCCTTCCAGAAGGCAGTAATATGTGGGGAATGTTAAAAAACTTTACAATAACTTTTAGCAGTTAGGCTGTACTATAGATATTGTTTGACACCACATATCTAAAGCTTTTTATTTTTATTTATAGTTAATTATAAATTTAATGTTCAAGTAATTCTTGTGATGTCTGCTTATTAAGATAAGGAAATTCTTATTATTTATCAAGTTGTTAGTTATTATTCATTAAACGTTAAAAAAATTGTGTTATTAAGGTTATTCTATTTTTAATCAAATCTATAATGTGTATTTTAGAAGATAATTCTTTCATGCAAAATATTGCTTAAGAAATGATTAAAAAAGGATTGATGTTCTTTTTACTATTTCTCAGTCAATTTGCATTGTTAAACTATTCTAATTGATTAGTTGATAAGTTTAATTCTACATTAAATTAATCAATCAAACAATTTTTTTTTAACCTGTTAAGAGTTAAGTGTTTTTGTGTTTTATGTTATTCCTGCAACATTTAATTTTTATTTTACTATTAATTTTAAATAACACTGGAGATTATGTTTCTAATAACTGTTTTATATTGTTTAATAACTGTAATAATTTTTTTATGTAGTATTTGTTCTATTAACGACTGCAGCTGCTTGTCAATTTGGAAATACCCCTTTGCTCATGTTTATCTTTTTCACTGCATCAATGTTAGCATTTTATACTACACATTGGCAAGATCATGTAACACATCAAATGGTATTTGGAAAGTAAGGATATTTTACATTTTCTATTTAATTTACGAAAATAAGTTTGTAACTTTTAGAAAAATAATAATAATTACTATCATACAAACTTTTTTTAATTATTAATCTGTTTCATAATAATTTGATTAATGAAAAAGATTACTGAACAGAAAAAATATAAATATTTAAGTTTTTATAAACTTCCATAAAACATTAAGAAATATTTTTGTAAATATTTTTTTTATTATATTAGTATATAACTGCTACATTACTCAGTTTGCTTATAATTGAACATTTTAGTCTATTTTTATGCATAAAATTACATTTTAAACATTCATGCTTGACAAATAGTATGCACTGCAGTGATAAGTTAAAATTTTTATTTTAATTCCAAAATATTGGAAACACCAATACTTAATGTAAATATGTTAATAAATGTAAAATGAGAGTAAATTATTTAACTAAATTAAAAACATGTTATTTTATGAAAAAAATCTGTGTTAAAGTAATAAATATCAAATAATAACATGCAGTTCCGAACATCGAATCAAATATGTTGATCTGGCAGCTAAATAGTTATCACTCTTGCCTTCTGTTCAAGAGTTCATGGGTTCAAATTCCACCTTCAGTATGGGTGTTTGTAGTTCTTTGGAATCCTTTTTAAGCCCTTCCAGTCTAATTAGCCCTCGGGTACAAAAAATAATTGTTTAGCAACAAACCAATTTACCAACCAAACCAAATCAAACCATACCCATCAAATTAAGTATAATGCCCATGTTGTGATTACTATCTATCCATAAATTTTTTTATGCATAATCATTCATCTCTATTCTGTGAATATTTTAATATAGAACATAATTACTAAGTACTATAAATAAAAATATTGATATTAGTTTTTGGAATATATTACCCATATAGCTTATTTTGTCTACAGTTTGAAATATTTATGTACATTTTTAAATATGAAGCTTATAACTGAGTCATAAGCATTATGGTCATTTTAATACTTCATGAAATCAAGTCTCATCTTTGCTGAAGATGTTTGTAGTAGTTTGAAATCTACTTTAAGCTAGGCTGAGTTGGCATTAAATAATTAAATGGACTTCAGGCAGCAGTTAGTGGTTCCGATTCAGATCTGTTTTTGTTAATGAATATTTGTTTTGATTCTGAGTCTGTTTAAAATTATAGGTCCCTTTTAAATTAATTTTTGTGTGCAAAATATGTGATCTAATTTTTTTTGTTTGTTTGTTTAAATACATTTACAATTGTTCAATCTACAGATTGTTTTTGATTGAATTAGTCTTTGTCAAAAAGTAATTATGTTATAAACCAAATTCTATTTTTAAAAATGAAAATTCTTTCTAATATTTATTATCAAGTTATATTAGTCAATATATTATTCAAGTTATTTCAAATATTGAAAATATGAGCAAATATTTTATTTACAGTAAGTTGATTTGCCTTTTTATAGTAAACGTAATAAAATTACGTTTTTTTTTAAGTTATTCATAATTTTTGTGTAACATTTTATTTTTCCTAGGATTGATGTTTCTGAAGCTCAATTTTTTGTTGTGTTCATACATATATTAACAGCTAGTTATGGAACTCAAATATGGAAAACTGAGGTATTAATTTATTACCATTTTCTTTTAATAGGCTCATGCATTTTATAAGATAAAAATGCATACCGTTATATTTTATCATACTTCATTTTTCAGGTTTTTAACATAGAATTGAGAATGTTTGTTGGTTTTATGATTATATTGTCTTTATGTGCCACTATTTTTGCCAATGTGGAATATGTTTTGGGGAAGAAAACACCTCTTGACAATTATGTAAAGATTCCAAGAAAAACGGTAAAAACTTTTTAAGTTATTTTAAAATAATTTTGAATATTTTATAACTTAAGTTTAGTGTGAAAAATTAGTTTTGTATTTGCTTGTATCATTTTAAATTTATTAGTTTGTTTACCGCATGAATAAATGTCACCAAATAGTCTTGTTAATGGCTGTTACTATAGTAACAAAAGCTGCCTATTTCGAATAGTGGTTAAGGGTGTTATGAATTGACAGTATTAACATGTGGGTAACATTTTAATAATAACTTTAAAATTTCCTTATATTTTGATTTTATAGGAAATCAAAAATTATGATAGTGTCATTTGATGTATGAAAATGCAACTTGATCTTGTATGCATCATTAACAAGAAGTTTATAGATGCTGCAGCTAAAGTTGTAGTCACTGCTGTTTTTCAGTCTGTTTCGTATCTAGATGAAAATTCAATACATGTTTTTTCCAATATTTATGGCAAGATTAGTGGAAAGTGCTGGTCATATTAATTGTCTACTGTTTAACCTTTTATTAAGTCATTTTCAGTTTTGTCTATGCAAAAAGGTGTTGACTATTGGATTCACAGTTTCAATTTTCAATATTTATTGCTTAATCAAATAACTTCTTGATATGACATGAATTATTTGATTTCCATGTAGTAATCTTAGTTTTCATAATTTTGACAAATAATTATCTGAAATATCTATTTTAAGAATGAATTTTTAATAGTGTATATTTTATATGTAATGTATGCTATTAAATGTTTTCCATTAGTTTCAGCCTCTGTACAAAATTTTAATTATATTTTACATTTTCTAAAAAAAATTTCTTAACTTGATTTTATAATTACATACTTTTAGTGGAAATTTGATTAGTTTTGTTGATGTATAGTTTGTTACATATTATACCATATAACCAAATCAAAAAACCATTTAATGTAAGGTTTACATTATTAAATTTTATTTGTTTTATTTCAGAGCTTTCAAATTTGGAATCCTGTTGTACCAGTTACTGCATTAACTCTTTGTGTTATTAAAGCATACTCAAGTGGCTTATTTCATGCAAGTCCATGTGTGTTTGTTGTTGCCTTCGGTCTAGCTTATGCTAAGCTAACTATGAAACTTGTGGTAAGATTGCTATTTTATATGTTATTTTTGTATGAGACTTGTACTTTTTATACAGTTATGTTTGATTTTTGTAAATAATGTTTCCATATTGAAATATATTTTTGTCAATTTTAAATTTGTGAATAAAGAATTTAAACTACAACATAAAACACATTTCAGTCTCTTCAAAAGTCAACACATAGATAAGTGCTTTAAAAATATAATGTGATATGAAGTTTATTTGAACACAGTATAATATGCTATAATATTAATTCCGGGAAAATAAAGGTGATGAGAAAGTTTTTAAAATTTATAATGTAGTCATTTTTATGGGATATTCTACTTGTCGTTACATTATGTTTACTCATTGTAGAACAAATTTTTAGATAAATCTGAAGTTGTGTCAAATATTAAAATTTGCAATTTGTAAGAATACCAATTTAAAATGTCAATACAGATTTAATATGTGAATACAAACTTAATATGTCAAAACAAATTTAAAAAATGCTTCATAGGCAAAAGATAAATATTTCCGACATATTTCTCATTTGTAAATGCTACAAACTAGACACTTTTTAATGTAGATTATTTTTGCTGAACATATATGTGGTATAAGAAAGTTGCTAATATTTGAAAAGAGTTTATGCAAAAGAATTTATGCTTTTTTAGTATAAAATTTTTGAAATTTATGTTTAACAAAATATTTTTTTCATTAAGGTATTTACTGGTCTCTAGTTTTTAAAATTATTTGCACATTATTTTTATATGTGCAGACATTAGCTTTCCATGAATTAATCTGTACTGTAAAATTCATGTTGGTGTAAATATTTTAATGCAGAATTTTGAGAGAAATTTAATCCATGATAAAAAATATGGTTTCCTTTAAAAAGAATAGAGTCCATATAGGTTATCTATAATAGATATTTGGAAGCTATGAGACACTAACTCTTGCAGTGAAACCATATTCCCATTAATCTTGAAATAATAATGTCAAAAAAATAATAATAATTTTGAAATAATAATAATTTCAATATTTTGAAATTGTTGGATTTTTAGTGTATTATACAATTACATTATACATCATTACAGTGATATTTTAGAGGAATATAAACTATTTGTTATTAAAAAAGTACATTCACTCTTTGACTGATAGTTTCTTATTTTTTTAAAAAACTAATTTCATTTTAAGTTCAATTGAAAATATGTGTTTACCATGCGATTGCACTTGTCCAAATGTTTGGATTATTTCAAAGTTAGTTAATGGTGTTCAATTTTGAAATTCTGATCTCAAGCTGATAACTCAGTTGGTACTGAATGGCCTTCAGGTCAGCAGCTCATATTTTTGGTATCCATTTCAAACTGTTGATTTTAGTTACATGAACCTTCATGAACAAATAAATAAAACTACAAGCCAAAAATTCTGAAGCTAATTTTCATATATAATGCTATTAAATGTTTTCATAATGTTTTCATGTGAAATAAATTCATTAAATGTTTTCATATATATTGGTTTGGAATGGAGTACTATTTTCTTATAAACATATCATTTTAGGATTTATGAATTCTTTTGGTTAAATATTGTTTGAGTAAATTTTCAATAATTCCTTTCGCAATGTAAATATATAATAATGAATAATTTTGAAGTGGTTTTTTAATGGCTTTAAAATTAGTTCTAGTCTTTTCTGAAACTTATTTCTTATTACTTTTCTGAATCATATTTGTTATAGCACTTTGAGATAAAAATTTTTTAAAGAAGTCTTGCATTCTATCATTATTTGGATTATTTTCCTTAAAACAAAAAGTCAATTAATAATTGGGAAACCTGGAATTAAGATCTTTTTACTTGGGGTAGTATGTTTTTAATCAAAATTAATTTAGAATGATAACACTAATTGTTGCTTTATTGTTTTGGATTATAACTTTTAATATTATTCCTTTTAGATAACAAATGTTACATATGCTGATATGGATTTCTGGGATACTAGTTTAGTTGCGCCATTTTTGTTATGTTTGAATACGTATTTGCCATCAGCGTATATACTGCCTCCATATACTGCTCTTTTATGTGGTTTAGTAAGTATTAAATATTTTACTATGTTAATCATATTAAGTATTTTTTAAATACATTGGTTTCCAAAAATAGAGTAAACAAAAATAATTTGATTGCAAAACAAAATTAAATATAATTTTATCAAAATTATATGTTATATTCATTCTCACAAAATAATAGGTAAAATAGATTAATTGCTGTTTTTTGAAATCCTTGGATATATATCAGAAAAAAGTTACCAATCTGGTAACTAAATAGCCTTGTTCTGCGATTTTGTTTAATACTTCTTAGAATTCATCTTAAATTGCAAGTTTTAACTTTGCCATATGTGTAAGAGAAATACCATGTTTTTACAAATTAAAATAAGTTGAAATATGAAAATCTTTGAAATCTCCTAGCTTTCCAAGTGGATATATGTCTGAATAAATGATATGGCGAGTGATAAAAATATCCGAATAACTGAAGTTAAGCTTTAAAATTGCTTATATAGTTTCTGCAAATAGAAGTAAATTATAAGATAATCAATAAAATTCTTGCCTTTTAAAAGCTCAAAAAAAAAATTTTATAATAATTTGCAAAGTAACCTACGCTATATTAAGCAACTACATCATCTTATTTCAAAATGATGTAATGAATGTTAAAATTATTAATCTGTTTTAAATCTGCATAGTCATTAATTTTTTTCTGTTAAGTTAAAGGTGAAATTTTAAAACATCTTGTCACATTCCAGGTGTATAATTTAATGGATGTTGCCCGATATTTCACTTATGTCAGTTGGGATTTGCGTGAAGCTTTGGATGCATGGATTTTCAGTATCAAATATGAACCAGGTCATCCCAAGTCTCGCAAGGGAAATCAAGGATTTTATATCAATGGACTAAACAACTCAGAAGTTCTGGCAAGCTCACCAAGGATTTTGTAATCAATTGTTATTTAGTAATAATACTAAAAGTAATCTCAATAGATTTTCTGTTACCTTTGAGCTTTTGGAACTTCGCCAAGATGTGTTCAAGATGGAGAGACATTAAAATTATTTATTTGGTTGCACGCATTGTAAAAGTAGAGGAATGTACATTATTTTTTATTCAGTTCGATATGATGTATTGAAGATCAATTATTTATGCCTAGAAATGTTTAAGAGAACTTAACGAGGCATTAGATGTTATTAATAATTGCTAAGTTGTTAATAAGTTTGATGCACTATTTATTATTAGCGCTTTTAATTGGGTATCTGTTTAAAAATAAAGTGCAATGTTTGTGACATAAAATGTAATGGTATATTATTTGCACTTATTAGTTTTGTAAAAATATTTATTTCGTATGTTGTGGGTTTTTCTTATATGCTAATTAAGAAATTTAAAAAGTGAGCAAAAATTATTTGGTTATTCTGATCTTACACATATGTTAAACAAGATTTTCCTGTTTACTAACATTGCAGAATATTCACGGAAAATTAGCCAGAATTACTGCACATTTTTATTTTGAGCTTGAATTTATACTTAATATATATATATATATATATATATATATATATATATATATATATATATATATATATATTGTAAGTGAAGGCTAAACATTTTACATGCATTTTAGTAAGACATTCATATGTAATATTTAGTGAAATGTGGTTCTAGTCAATTTAATTTATTGATGTCTTTGGATTATGATTAGTCAGCTTGAATGAATATCCCTGCTGAATTTTTTAATATACATTTATGCAATATAAATAACATTGAATAACTAAATGAAAAATTTTCAATTTTATAATTTTTCTTTGAAATGATAATTATATAAATAATTCATTAAAATTCTTTTCTAACTGCAAATTCATACTTTAGAAATTTGTAAAAGTAAAATTCTGAAGTTACCTAATAAAATTTTTTTATGAACTTAATAATTTCAAAAATATTAAAAATTACTTAAATTTTAATTTAATCTAGTTATTTCTCTTCCTAAATAACTATAGAATAAGTTATTTAGAAAGAATAAAATTTCATAAATTTTAATTATTCATAGATTGGTAGATGTTTTTGGAATTTTTGGTAGATGTTTTATTTATTTTTATAATAAATATTATTTGAAAATTTTAAGTATGAAACGAAATACTTTTTGATACTGAAAAATGTACAATCTATAACTCCTATTTCTTAATGCAAAAATCCTTAATTCTTTTCCATAAAAAATAAGTCTGATGTTTTATAATACATAACAATTTACTTTTGTAAGATAGAATTTTGAATTAATGTACTTAAATTATACACAAGTGTTTAAATTATTATGTATTTAATTAATTTAACAACAATTATTTTAATTTTTAAAATTGCCAATATCCATATCTTTTATATGCTATATTTTACCTCATGCATTAAATCCTATATAAATATTTGTATAACAAAAAATTGTAACATAAAATTGGTTGACCCACCGAAAAACTGAAGAATGTTGTATAATATTAATTATTTATATATGACATGTCATCCTTCAAAATGATAAAATTACATAATCTCTGTACAAACTAGTCATTCTTTCCCTGTGAAATCAAATGCTTATTTACGAATATTTCTAATTGTATATAAATGTTCACTTTATTTGACATAGTTGTTGAATGTCAGTAAATTCCATTGAGTGTGTAGAAAAATTAATTAAAATAATATGTATCTGTACCGGTGAAATATATTTAGAATATGGTTTTAGAGTTCTGGAACATTTTAGAGATTATATTTAAGTGTGACAAAAGATAGAAATGATAAATCTCACTGACTTCATCTTACAAATATTGAGATTATAATGTAAGGTAAATAAACTAATTTGTTGAAAAAATGCTTCAACTCAGTGTAAGCAGATCTTTTCCATGGGGAAATGGACATTTATTACTGCTCAAAGCTGACATGAAGCTATACGATATTCATTATATATTCCTTCCATAACATTTTTCTGAAGTAAATTTCTAGTATTTTAGTATTTAAGAGAAATCAACCACACTTTCTATAATTCATATTTTAATCATAGCAGAAGTAAAAACTATATTGATCTAATAATTTGCAATGATTTTGATGTTCATAATAAACATGATAGCGGTTTTTCTAATTTGTCAAATTATAACTTACTTGGATATTGAAATGAAGATTCCTTTTTAAGGCATTCTTAGATTTATAAACATTTCCAATTATTAAACTGATTTGTTTTTATATTGTATTTAAAAATTATGTATACATGCATACATATTCAGATTTAGATGTATATATGACTTTTGAAAATAAAATGTATTTTTAATAGAAATTCTTTTATAAGTTCTCATTGTTTCAATATGAAATAAGTATCTTATTTTTAAAAATGTGCTAGCACATGTATAATAAAATGTAAAAGTTCTAATAACCCATTATTTTTAAACAGTATCAAAAGAATTGCTTTTTTTTTTTGGTACAATTTAAAAGTGATTTTTAAATGTTTAACTCATTTTTTTATGAAAAATTTGATTAACATGTAGGTTTTCTCTCAAAACTGAAATTCAATATCTTTAAAATATTAGGTTGGGGTGAAAGAAATCCATTATTATTTTGGTAGATGGTTGTAATAATCAGTATCTTGTAAAATTAAGATTAATTTCAGATTTATGTATGTTAGAAAGTTGAAATTTCGTACTCAAAAATTCCTTTGGTCATTCAGTTGAGTTATAGTGTGCTAAAAATAGAAGTCAAAAAGAAAATGCGGTATATTTTAGTTCTTTGATAAAGGTGAAGATGCAAGCTAGGCGGCTGAAATTGTTTGTGTCAAATCCACTCAGTTACTTTTGATGTTGAAAATGCACTTGACGCAGGTATGATCGTCATAGAAAATGTCGATAATATTACAGAAATGATCGAAGCACGTTAGCAGTCTTAGCATATCCCAGGTGCTAAAGATAACAAAACAATTCCAAATGTGTTGCCGAGTCTTGAAAATCGTGTTAAGTAATGGACATCATTTTCCTCAAGTTATATGAACACAAACTATCGCTGTAGAAGTGCATTATGAGATTTAAAATATAGATTTTATAATAGGAATCAAAGATAAAAAGGTTTTTATATTGTGAATTGCTAAAGTGTTTAGTCTTCCCTATTCGTATTATATGTTTAGTTATTAATATATTTTTCTTTAAAAAAATTAGCAATTATTTATTGATATAAATAGTTAGGATTATTTTTCCCTTCTTAAGGAAATATCGTACTTTTTTTAAAACATTTTACAAGCATTGTGATTTCATCAGGAAGAAAATTATTTAAGTTCTTAGAAAGCTAAGCTTTTTAAGTGATAAAAAAATATATTAATAAAATTTTTATTTCATTTGCAGTTAATCCTTAATAAACCTACTGCATTTATTGGCCTGATATTAAAAGACCAGTCTGAAATAGGAATTCATTGTGTACAGAGCTTAAAGTCTAGAACAGCTTGAAGTAATTTCATTAATTCAAAATATTTTAAGTGTCATGAGTTACATAAATTTTACATTTTTAAGCCTCAAGGAAGGCCTGAAAGCTGTATGGACAGTTAGGAAAGTTTTTACTTTTTTAAATTAATCCCACTGAATGAATTTGAGTATTTCTTAGTGCTGTAAAATAAAACTCTTACAAAGGATTTGTTAAGATCATAATTCGATATTTTGTGAAAGTAAAATTTGACATGCTGTTGATATTTTCAAGCTTGATATTTATTCATTTTAAAGTTTGATATTTTATTCATAGAAAATATTATTACTTTTCAAAGCATATTCTTGCCACATTAAATAATTCAGTATCAAGTTACCAAATAAAATTTTTTGATTAGTATTGTTTCATTAGTGATATACAAAAACCCTTATGTTAATAAGTTTACTTGTGGAATTTCAATATATTTTATAATAATGCAGTGTTAATAGTTCAGTATTTTTAGAAACAAAAATTTAATCAAGAAAATAAAGTTTTATTATAAATTGTCACATACAATTTAAAAAGTACATAGTATAAAATTATACTTTCTTCATAATAGAAGTTTCTATTTAAATTTGTGAAACTTCTTGCATATATGCTGATAGAACTTTGATCTGCAATGAAAAATATTTGCATACAGTTAAATTGAAAAAAATAAAGATACACATTTAATATTTTACTCAAAATAATTAGATGTAAAATCTATGAAATTAGTATGTTCAAAGATCAATAAAGGCATTCTGTTTCATAAAAGTTTGAAATTAGAATCAGATTAAATATATTTACATTTCAATTATCTAATTTCACACTTAAAAATTTTTTTCTTGAACTTTAAATTATTATATTTCAACTCAGATTTATGAGTATGCCAGTATTTCCAAAAAATGTTTTACATTTATATAAGAACATTAATTTACTGCCTTTAATATGTATTTAATTAGCAACTAATAATTCTTACATATTTTTCAAAATTAACTTAAGATTTATACACATCTAGAGGAATTTAAGATTTGTTATATCATTAAAAAAATTTAATTCAACATTTTAATCCATAATTCAAACTTCTGTAATATATAATTCATTTTTAAATTAATAACATTCCATGATTCTAAATATATTTTAAATTCCACACAGATACCAACACTTTCAAAAAACATTTTTAAAATTTAAAAATAATTTAATCACAGATTCTAAGACTTACATTTTTGAAAACTATCATTTATTTATTTATTTATTTAAGCTCATTTTTCAATCATTTAAAAAATGTGGGAATAACATTAATTCATGTTACATTTCTATGATCGGGATCAGATTAAGATATAACCAAATTCTTAGTATTTGCAGAGAAATTTGAAAAAAACTGTTTTCAATACTTCAAACTAATTTACAAAATGTCACATTTTCCTCAGAACGCAAATCTTTACATCTCCATTTCGGTATTTCATTCCAATAAAATTCTTTAATTTTAAAGAATTTTATTTCACAGCTTTTCTTACAATTTCTTTCTGAGTGAATTATTCTTGCAGATAATATATCGAAAATATATCATCTTTATGTTTCAAAATTTTTATATCCATGATAAAAATTCCAGTGACATTTTATTTTACAAAGCACATTATTCCGGTACAGAAAAAATGGTAACATCATATAAATCTCTTAGCAATTGTAATTCTGTTTCTTTGAATTAAAAACGATCTTCATTTCATGGCTTTTTCTAAGAGAATAAGTTTCTGTTCTAGCAGAGGTTCGATAAAAGCTGTATCAGCTTAGTCATTATATTACTAACACAAATTTTTTGTTATTGATAAAAATTTCAATGAAATTCATTTTATAAAACTTTAATTTGATAAAAAGAAATGACTGAAAATAAACTAAGGGATCACAGCCAAACATCTATCAAGCAAGTTTAGTAAATCTTTGTTCATCTTTTGTTCATCATCTTGAATGTTGATGAGATTTGGAAAATAAAATGAGTTAACTGCAAAGTAGTAGAGCTATGGCGACTTTGAGCATAATGATATTTTGCTCAAAGTCGCCTATTATTTGAGCAAAACTATTGATTTGAGCAAAATGATATTTTGAGCATAGATATGTGAAAAAAAGAAGTAGAATGAATTTTTCATTAATGAATTACAACAAGCAGTGTGTCAGAAAAGAACTACAAGTACCTTAAAACAAAATAACACAAATCAGCATGGTGATAAATATAAGTAAAGTCAAATAAATGCCCTTTATGAAGTTTCATTACTTAATCATGTTAGAAGTTGAGCAATGAACATATATCGGGCGCTTTTTCCCCCCTTTTCATTTTCTTGTGCAAAATGTCATTTCGTTTTAAATAATCACTGCTCTACAACTTTGTAATTGACTTTTTCCATTTTACTTCCTTTAATTTTTAAGATAGTTAACTTCTGAATTCTACCACTAGTTGGGCTGCAAGCTGTCTTATCTTGTAGCACATGTCCACTTTGTGAATGTGTTGTGTTTGTGAATGTCCACTTGAAAAA
>JAPDSC010150987.1:176574-192673 GCA_026290005.1 Latrodectus geometricus
TATATATACATTACTATTTTCAAAGTATATATACATTACTATTTTCACTAACAATCCCTTAAAATCAATAATTTTCAAAAATCAAAGAGAAAAATGTTGACACATTAAAAAATACATATCAAAACGATTCTCAAGAAAATTAATATAATTTTAATTGAAATATACCTGACATATGTTTATATAAATAAGAAACAAAATAAACTTACACTGCACCTCCAAAAACTCCAGAATGTAGATCTTTACAGGCACATGTCACTTCAATGGAAAAATAGCAAACACCTCTGAAAAAAATAGGAGATTAAAAATAATGAAAAATGTATGTATAGAGTAGTGATACCAGTGTCCTACACGACTCTATACATACTTTTAGATGTACTTAATTATCAAAATAATATAATAAGCATTAAGTTGTTTGTTGGAAATGTTTAGTCTTAGGCCAATGTTTGGCAAGGACATTCTACATATTACAAAGAATTGAACAGCATGTGATATTACAACAGAAAGAAGAGCTATATAACATTCCAATAACATTTGTTTTAACAAATTCAGGATTATTTGAGTTGACAAACTTCATTATTTCTACTATTTTGTGTTTTTAATGTTCATAATTTATAAACAACTACGAAAACTATACAAAATGGAGGCACTTTTCTCTTAAATATTTATTCGATAAGGATGTTAAGCAGTCAATTTAATTTCGATTAAAATAAATAAAATATCATTTAATCCTTAACACAAGATAATGAAAAATGCAAAAAACAATCAGATCTGACTTTTTCAATGATTACTAACATAGTTATAATTAATTCGATTCAGAATTATAAAAAATGACACCTGAAAAATATTTTAATTCACCTGAAAATTCCATATTTCTGAAAAACCAGTTTCATAAATATTTTTACTCACTTAAGAATTAGCACATGTCAAAACTTATTTAATATAACAAAAAGGGTAAAAATAATATATTGTTAAATATTTTGGATATTAGTTATGCTGTAGCAGTAGATTGTATTATAATAGATTGCCTCTTTTTACAACATTTAATAAATTTAACTCATTATATTAAATATTTTTTTACTTTTAAAAGAACTACATAAAATAGTTTGTAAAAAAAGATATGAAAAATAAAAGTTATAGAATTATATATAATTAAGAGGAAATATACATAATATTGAAAGTTAGTTAATAAATTACAGTTAAATTGACATTTTATATTCAGTACAATTATTATTATTATAATTATTATTATATACAAAATGCAATAAAATTTAAAAAATTATAAAAATTGAAAATTTAATTTTAGTTATATTTATCCATAACTAACCTTAATCCATATGTTATGCAAGGCTTTGTTTTGCCCAACCAGTAATTGTCAGATATGCATACAAAATCTACATCTTTAAAAAATTTGTCTTTTTCTTTATATACAAGATCATCCAAACCTTCAGAGCCAGATTCTTCCATCCCTTCAAAACAGAACTAAAAACAAAAATTTTAATTTAAAACACTAATTTAACATCAAAAGTTAAGAAAAAAAAAGCAAAATTTCAATTTTAAAATTTTTACATTAATTCAAATAGGAATATAATAGCAAAAATAAAATTAAATAGTTCAATCTCAAAGAAAAATTCCAGAATTTCAACTCAACTTTTAGAGTTAAAAATATATGAATGGTGGAAATTTTTTACTGACATTTTACATAAAATACTGAGCTTTGATTTACTTAAATTAAAAAAAAATTATAATTAATTTAAAACTACAATACCGAAAAATACATAAATTTGGGAAAACTGCAAAAACTCATTATAAAATAAATGATGCTCAAAATATATTGTGTTTTGCCAGAATATGATCAGAAAGCTTTTGGATTTTCTTTCCATTAAGAATTTAAATTATTACAAAATGATCAACAGATGACACTCTCTGGTGAAACTGACAGGGTTTGTGTAAGCTAGTTGTAGAGAAACAATGAAACAAAGCACAGTAAAATTATTTTGGAAAGAAATATATTCAACATGACTGCAAGCACAAAGTATTGAGAGTGAAGAGCCTAACAATGGTTATTACAATCAAGCATAACATGTTAGCATCAATGGGTTTTTAGTGACATCTTTCAGCTTCACTAAAATAGTTGGACAGCCTACCTCAATACACATGCGACTTTGGTTTTTCCCACAATGCAGTTTGATGGAGTCATGTCTGGTAATTATGAGGATTGCTTAAACTTACAACTTCAGCTTATCACTAAGTCTTCAGAGAAAGTTTTAAAAAAGATCATCTTGGAAGGGCAATCAATATGGGAAAGAACTCCATTTTGCTTGAAAGGAACATCAGGTATTGAGTTCTCGCTTGAAAATAGATACAGTGTGATGTCATAAAAGTACAAGATACCATTTGGTAGTGACATAAAGGATTTTCAATATGATTACAATAGCAGTAATAAAACAGATCTTCAATCAACACAAGGCCCCAGAATAAAAAGTGTGAAATTCTACACAAGGAGAATGTAGTAATTTGATCTGATTCAAAGATTCATCCAAATAGGACTACTTTCCATATTGACGTCACAATGCAGTGAATAGTGAGGTTCATCCATGCACAAAGACATTCAGCATCCATTGTGGGTAACATTCTATTTATGCAAGATCCCATGTTGCAAAGGCTTGCCTTTTATCATAATTTAGAGGTAACATCTTGTATGGATGAAGATTTAAGATTCTGTGCAGTGTCAAATTGATTTTTGAGGAATTTTCATTTCTCCTTCAAAATCATAAGCAATATTACTTTCTACTGATATTTCAATTGCTAAAACTTCTATTAAACTTTTAACTCTAGAGACACATTCTACCTTGACAGATGGTTTATCACTTCATGGAAGATCTTTCAAACTTCAAAAACTAGAAGGCTAACCATTCAGCTACCAGCTTTAATATGCAATTGATCTCTTCTTAAAACAGTATTATGAACAAGTACCCTTTTTATTTTCATATTATAAACCATTAAAAATATAACATAACACATTCATAAGGAAGATTTAATTGTGAGACTCAAATATTGTGAACAGAAAGCATGACATTTAACATAAAAACTTAAAAAATGCCACAGAAAACCTTGTAACTTTCAATATTTTTTTTACAGTGACAATTCTAATTACACATTTGTTTTTAAAAAATTTAGTTTGTTTCTATTTTTACAAATACAATTAATGTGGCTGGAAACTGTTTAAAATACATTCTGAATTACTACAAACATCCACATCAAAGATGAAATAAGATTGCAAATGCTGAACTTAAAACAGAGAAAGTCATTCAAACATACTTTGCTACAATGAATGAATATAAGATAAATTAATGAGCTTTAATTTATGCCCTATAGCCACAATAATATCTGATAATGTACAAATTCTTTTACTTGAATATCCAATTTCAATTTATCTTACATATTTATAATATATTTTTTAACTTATTAGGCCATGCACTAAATATATAATAGTGCTATTTCTCAATATTATGAATACACTCTGAGATGGAAATCACAAAATTAGCAATTGCATAATCAAATTTCCTGCATAGATAAAAAAAAATTAAAGAAACTGAAATTTTTTTTGAAATTTACAAAATAAAGATAATTTAAAAAATCTAATATTCAAAATTTGTGAGCATATTTAAACTTAAAAACTTTTGTAAATGGATTATTAAATTTTAATCTTCAGGTTAATAATAAACATACTTTTAGGTTAATTGGTAGCTTGTTTCCAGTTTCTTTAAATGCATTTATGGCATATAGCCAACCCAAAACTGGGCCCTTATCATCAGATGAACCACGACCATAGAGTTTTCCATCTTTTTCCGTTAAAACGAATGGTTCAGTATTCCACCCATCTTCCTATAGAAAATTAAGAAATTAAAATTTCAGAAGTTGTTTGAATAAATATTGAAATTAGAAATCAAACTAAATGCTTTTACTAACTATTTAATACAAGACTTATATTAATTTTGAAACAGAAATTGAAGAGTCTAATAATTACTTTTATGCAAATCAAATTACATGAAAACAAAATAATTACAAAAAATAATTCAGTAGTAAATGAAATTTCTAGAACAAGTCTCATTGCAAAACTTATTATTTTGTGGCTTATTATTCATAAAACATCAATATGCAGATGAACAGTTAGAAAAAAATGACGTGTTAATACTTTTCCTATATTTGTGAATTCTAAAAGAAAGCTGATAAAAAAATGTTTGAATATTTTATAAAACAATGTAAATCATTAATTTTATTTCATTAATGAACTCATTAATAGAAAAATAATATTTTGTATTCATACATTTTACTTCAAAAATATCTAACATCACTAACTCTTACAATATATTAAATTTTCTAAGCAATAATATTAATACACAGCTCATAATAATAAAACATTTTTAATTATTTTGTGAGAAAATATTAATATTTTATTGGGATTAACTCCTTTCACATCATAGTAATTTTATATAAAAATGTCCTTTTTTATTTACAACTAAAAATGCACTATTAAACAATACTTTATTTGTATTATTAAACTAGATATTTTCTGAGGGAAGATAACTAGATACCATTACATCAATTAATGGGCTTAAGTCTGCTTAACTGACAACACTAATTATATCTACATGCACAATTATGATTTAAATAAAAAGTTTAAAATATTTAGTCGAAAAATCCATTAAAATTATGAACTTTAATAGTTTTTAACTCAAATTTCATTTACAAGCATCAGATCTAATTATTTGCAAAATACTTTAGAGCATTTCTTGCAAAACAAATATTGAAAGTATGAATGAACTAAGAAGGCCAATTACTAGCCAAATATTTTTTTTTTACATCTCTCACCCTTTTGTAGCTTCTTTATTTGCTCAACTTCCTTTCTGGAATGAACCAAATATTTCCAATTGAAAATAAAAATCGATATAAATTTAAAAATATGTTAAAATAATCTCAAAAAATTAATTTAAGTACAGCATTTGTAAATTAAGTATCAATATGATAATATATTCAAAACAAGAATGGATAAATATTTCACCTTATATGCTGGTTGGACATCTAAATGGCCATACACACAAACTGTTTTCTTTGCAGGATCATTTCCCAATGTACCCAACAACACTGGGGGCAAAGGTATTACTTTGCCATCAGGTAAAGTTTGTTTACCAACATCAACAAGAGTAACAGAAGCACCTTCTTTTTCTAGTTTCTAGAAAATTTCAATTTTCAAGTGAGCACCAAGAGCAAAAGAAAAGCTCTTTTTTGAACAAAGATAAAAATAATTTATAAATAAGGATTCTAAAAAATTATACTTATATTTTCAATATAAGCAGTGCATAATAGAGTGTAATTTAGGAAAACATATTTATAATATATATTTTATGACTACAACAGTTTGATGCAGATATATCACTAAATTATAAGTCAAAATATTGGTTAAATAACAATTAATCAAACTTGCTATAAACATAACAAAATAATGGGAAAAAAACTGAATGATATAACTTAAAGAGTTTAAGTTTAATAGCATACCATACTATTTTTTTTTTTTTTTTTTTTTTTTTTTTTTTAACTTTTACAAATGCAAGAATTAGAAATTTTTGTTTGGTCTAGTATACCATAGTGCCATTCTGTTTAATTAACTCAAAATGTGTTACAAATTAAAAAGTGGCAGCACTCTTTTTATGGAAGTTAACATCAATGTGTATCATTATCACATATAATTTTTTATGGAAATAACAATCTGATATAAATATTTATGATAAATTTTATAAATAGCTAATATTATAATTTATTTATTACTAATCATATTTATTAATGGTAACAAATCTAGTTAATAAATAACTTAACAATGTTTATAATTTTTTATCAATATATTTGTTTTATTAATAATTATTAATAGTAGTGATAATATTATCAACAACTATAATTTTTAAATTGATGATTCCAAGAAATCATTACAGAATTATTGATCATAAGAGGAAATTTATATAAAAAAAAATTACATGGTAAACAAAGAAATTTAAAGAAAATTTAAGCAAGTTTTATTTTTATCTTTTTGCAATAAAATAATATGCATTAATTGATTTCCCAGTATCACTGGTAAAAATTATTTTATATAAAACCATGTGGTATTAAAATTTATAAAGGTTACTATTTTTTTATAAGCTTCATTAAATAATCAGATTTTTTTTACAGTTTACTAAAAATATTAAGAAAGTAAATATGTTTTTGATATATTTCCAAGAGAATAAAGAAAAATAAACTTTTTATAAATAATTCCAATTAGAAACAGTTAATTGGCTAGTTTGGTTTGTCTGTCACCCAATGATCATTTTTTGCCCTTGAGGCCTTATTAGACCTATGGTTTAAAGTGGATTCTGATCCACTACAAACATCCAAGCCCATTGTGGGATACCAATACACAAACTGTTGAACCGAAGAGCACTAACTGCTTTGGATCAGCTCGACAACACATTTAATAGATATACATGAAAAACTGATACATTTATAAATTTTTGTTACATTTTAACACACACTTACTGTTGCAACCCACTTAACCATTTTCACAATTTCTTCCCTGTGATCAGGCCATGCTGAAACACTTTTAATTGCAACAGCTTCTCTCAGCCCATTAATGTAATCTTGTTGATGTTCATCAATGTATCTAAAATACAACAAAGCAATAGTTAATTAAAAATTGTGCCAAATTTAATAATATAAGTATCAAAATTGTAAAGTGACATATTGAACATAAATAATGAATTGTGACACAATTTGTAAGATTTTTCATACTGATAACAAATTTTAATCCTTAAAATGCAGGTAAGTAAGCAATAGTAGTAAGATGAATAGCAAAATACGATAAATAAATTCACCTTATAAAGAACTAAATTGTTATTTTGTAAAAGACACATAGACAGAAACATCTATTAAAAAGAATTATTCTTTTCATTACTGTTCAAATTTGTGAAATTTTAGACAACTTGATTAATAACCTAATAGACTTTTATTAACTTCTTTAATATCTAAAATATTGTTTTCAGGAAGGAATTTCTATAAAAAGTAAACAATATTCATGGGTCATAAAAAAGAAATTTGAAACCATTATAAGGTCAACCTTGATAAATGTGATTACAGTAAGAACTAAGGCAAAAATTGATCATATGTAGATCAATGAGGTAATGAATCTGAAACTTCTCTAAAAAGTACAATCCTCCCACTAAGACAAAGTAAAATTCAAGCTTTCAAAAAATGAAAACATTTAGAAGCATTAATATAGATATTATAGATTATATCTAGAACAGCATCATACCTTATGAGCATTTTAAATAAGTTAAGACATTGAAATACGTATAATAAATGGAGATTAAATATATGATTCCATATACTTGTTTTCTATATAAGACATTTTACCATTAGAAAATGCCAAAAAAGTTAACATCAAATATGTTATTCTAAAATTACAAATGAAATTCATTCCAAGAAAAGTTTATTAAATTCCTTCTAAGACAATAAATAAAATCTATAATTTTTTATGCTAATTTTTTACAATTAAAATAAAAATAATTAATCTTTAAATTCACAGGTTGAAATGAAAATAATTTGAAATAAATATATGAAGAAAATTTGTAATTAAAATTAATAAACCTGGAACTGCTTTTAATATATTGAAAATAATAAAACTAAAAGGAAAAATATTGAATAAAATAACGCTTTATTTTCTGTTTAATATTAACTAGAACTAGTCAGCAGTTTTTTTTTATTTTTTTTATTTATTTTTTTTTTAATATTGACACAGTTCTGAATAATATTTCTGAAATTACATAACAGCTTATAACTATATTATAGAAGGTTTAATTTGTTGCTCTGTAGTCACTTTTTCATACACAAGGACTGATTTGAATGATACATGTAATTTAATGTGGATTCTAAATCACTTAAACATTCATGTCTCTCTCTGGGGTAGGAATAAACCTAGAATTTGTTAAACCAGAGAGTTCAGCATTTAGCTACAAGCTCAACTAAGGTAGAGAAATACAAAAATTTAGGTAACAGAAAAATAGTATGATTGCATCCTGATTTTACTTAGATAAAAGTGCATGACATAAATATCAGTATTTCAAAATTTATATGAAATTTTTAATAGAATTAAAAATGTTAATTAAAATCTTTAGTAATAAGATGCACCATGAAAGCAAGTCTGTTTAACCCACACATACAAAATTTCTATCAAATTTCGACTAGTAGTATTTGATAACAGATAAAACAATTTAATTGATTAGAGTATATTAAATGTATTTTTAATTAATAAACTATTTATGCAAAGAAAATAAAACCATTGTATTAAATATTTCGTTAGTCTCAATTTAGCTACATTATGTTAATGAAAATGGTCATAAAAAAAGAAACTGAATTTTTACTTTGATACTATTAATGAAGTATATTCAACATAAATTTACCAAGTAACTGCATCCAAACTATTATAAAAAGTTCTATTAAAAACTTAAAAGCATAAAAATATTTTGAAAATAACACCCTCAAAAATATCACTTATCATAAAGTTTATAATTTACATTAAATCTAGGAATACGCAGATGAAAATCTATTAGATTGAAGATCACATTTTTAATAGAAATAATGCACATGTAAATTGATCAGTAATCTACTAATATATTGTCTTATTCCTCATAATCTAGCCGCACGTTTGATCAATTCCATAACTCCATGAATCTTCAAAAATCATAAACGAGAGGATCAATATAAATATAGTAATTAGTTATTAACTATATTTTCCTCATTTACATGTTTTCATTAAAGTTAATTAATCATATAAGGCTGCATTTTTTCCAGATTAATAAATTAAAAGAAAAATCAATCATTTAACTGAATCATATATTATAAAAATATAAATAACTAATATCAATGAACAATATCAATTAAATTTATTTGAAACTAATAAATTCAAGAGATCAATTATTTTTTGCAGGTAACATGCTAATCAAATGACTTTATAGAATGATTTTCTTCCACATTAAATTTAAATTACGTTATATTATTAATAAATTATTCAAAAGATTTTATATTAAAATAAAATTTAATTTATAAACAAACTTGAAAATGTTTTCCATTTTCTTATTTAAAAGGTATATGGATATTTCAGATAGCAAAGTAACACCCTTTTTCCAAAACTTAAGAAAATGTGAAGGGGAACCGAATTTATAGACCCTTATCGTCTGCTACGAGTCTATTAAAATTATAAACACAGTCAAAGTCAGATGTCGATGACGAGTTCGGGTTGAAACACCTCTTCGAACAGCCGGCTTCAAAATCTGCGCATGCGTATCTAGTAAAGAGTCTTCGCGGGTGCGATAATCAGTCACATGTGAAAGTGAAAACTAAAACTAACTTTTTTATTTAACATTTCAAGGTTCAAGATTCTATCATGCTTCTACAAAAAGAATACAGAATGAATACATTAAGCTCTATACTGTCCAAGCAAGTATTAAGTAATAAAAAAAAAAAAAAAAAAAACTAAAGAAATTATTATTTACATTTGTTCACTTCATTTGTAAATCCTTTTTTTCTAAATGAAATTCCGGAGATTCTATTCGGAGACTTCTTTTGGGTATTATATTTGCAAAATTAATTTTGCAAATGATAATTATGCTGACGCGTTTGCGATGTTCAAATTTTTTTTCTTTGAAACTAAATCGCATTTTTTCCCGCAGGGTAAAATATAATTCTATCATAAATAAAATATTAAAATAAGCAATGCGAGCTTTAAATAAATCAAATATGTTATTTTTTTATTTAAAGAAATATGTATGATGGTTTCCGTCTGAGTGTGTATTTGTGTACCGGCATTCTTTCTTGTACTTAGCCCAGAGTTTTCCGGCTTGATCAAGCATCAAATCCACTGTCTTCCGGAAAATGTTTTTCCTCACAACTTGTTGCAGTTCAACAAAAAAAAAAAAAAAAGCCAGAAATATATATATTAAATAAATAATCGAAATATTCCTTTGTTTTTTTGTGATTATGGATTTGTTTTACAATTGGCTTTATAAACCTAATTCGAATCTTTTATGGCTTCCTATTTCTAAATTATAAGATACAGATGGTACTACCATCTATGAGACAAAAGTGGTACTTCCACCCTCAACGGGGAAAGATGCTTTGTTCAAAATGAAAGATGATCTTTCTGATTTCATTCGCCTAGCCCCGCTGGTGTTTGGTTTCACAGAAAAAAAGCAAAAATTACAATCATAACAATTAATTAACAAAATACTTATTTACAGAAATAATCCTCTAATAAAACAATTACATGAGAGATATTCGTAGTGCTGGGTGACAAACGTCACAATGGAAACAATAATAAGAGCAGTGTTGTTGACGGTACGTTTCAAGAAGTAACTGAAATATTCTTCGTATCTTGTTCTCTTTCTCTAAATACGCTATTGGCATCCCATATTACACAACTGGATCTACTAGATTTATAGATCACTAATAAAATCTCCACAAATCCACAAGACGTTTATATTTTGACCGCTTTAAATGTAACAAATAAAAAAAAATTTAAAAAAAAAAAACTATTCAATTTGCATTCATTAAACGTCTGTTTAACGTAGTTTATCCAGGAAAAATAGTTATATCACACTGATCTTACACATTGTTGAAAAAGTCACTTGAATTGAATTTTCTGCAATGTCACATTTGTCCTGCATTTCGATGTGCTACCTTCATGAATATATTTGTCTGACGTCCTACATACAAAGTAAACAAGAAAGTTCTTGCCACTTTTGATTATCCAAAAAAACATGACCTACAGAAAGTGTAGCCCATTGTTAGTCTCCGAAGTAATTACCATCCAGCACCTTCTGCCAATGTGTCTCCAGTTGTGCAATCCCTTTGTGGTAATGCTCTGAGGTTTTGAATGCAAAGAAGTCCGTGAGTGTTCATCGGTGAAGGATTTTCCACGAAGATGATTATTCAGGGAATAAAAATGGTGGTAATCTGATGGCGTATGATCAGGTGAATAAGAAGGAGAGCACAATCTCCCAATCACGACACTGTAGGATATTTCTGATATCCTGCACGACATGTGGCCTCGCGTTTTCAACCAAGAATAATACACCCTTTCTATATCAATGCACACGTTCTAATTGCTGCAAGTATAGGTCCGCAGTGACCTATTCTCGCAGATGGTTCGTTGATAGCAGATCATAGTGACCACTTAACGACCAGTCCACCAGATGCATAGCATAATCTTGCGTGAGTGCAAAGGGATAAATCTCCCTATTTGAATTTGCGAAAACCATTGTCTTGTTATACGTTCATTCACAACACATTCTCAAACGCTTGACATATTCGACGACTTGATGCAGCAGCTGATAAGTTCACTATTAAGTCGCAAAGCAAATAACACTGAACGAGCTTCTTCAACACGTTCATTTCTCTTCGCTTCTGTAGGAGTACTCTTGAGCTTGCCAGATATGTGGCACCTCTGTATTGTTGCATTTTGTACCATGCTTCTGTAGGAGTTACGATTGAAAAATGTGAGTGGTAGACTTGCTTTTATAAAGACATATATTCCTACTTTCGACAGACTGATGTCTCAACCATGTCATACATTAATTTTCATACTTATTCTCACTTAATACCATGGCAATTCGAAACCGGCAAGAACTTTCTTGTTTACCTTGCAGTTTATTACAGGCATCCAAGAGGCGTTTCTTGTTTATATAATTTAACATAAGCCCCTCTACGCAGATACTGCTAGTTTCAAATGCTAAAAAATATGGTGGACTAGAGAGTAATTCATAATAGAAAGAATATCCTCGATATTCTCACACTCTTGAAACTATGTATAGAAGAGTGCTGAGTCAATGTCTCGGGTGCCTAGCTATAACAGATATTCTACGTTTGTAGAATATCTGTTATAGCTTTCTCAATACCTATATACGTAGTTATTACCTTCTCAGTAGCTTTTCATGTAAATCACTAAGACCCAAATGAAAACCCTGACAATTCGCAAGACATATGTCTTGCGTATAAACAGTATTTCTGCTTGTTGGTTACTGATAACACATGATTTTTAACACTTCCTTTTAATTATTTTGGACAGAAGCATCTTTAATCTAAGGGCAATTAGTTATCGATATATTTTAAATTTATTTATAGTAGAAAAAAGATAATTTTAATTTTTAGCATCGTAAGATTTATTTCAGTATCCTTTGGAAATCTTACAAGAAAAACGAAATTTATTTTATAAATGTTTTTTGATGTCATCACTATCTTTCTGTGCAATTAAAAACGCGTCTATCAAAGGATACATTTCTAAGTTCCATTAGTTGAGGAATTTCAAATTTTTTCAATTACATTCCAACATAAATGTTTGAATCACACTATGCATTAATTTTATTAGTAACCTCTAATATAAACGTCAAATGGTTTACCAAGTAGATTTTAAATATTTTCTTAGTTTCGTATAATTTCTAGACATGGAATGAAATATAATATTCAAAATTATTATTTATAAACACATTGAAGAATACAACAATAATTTGATAGCCACACAGCAACATCATTACAAGATTTTCAACCTTTTATATAAATATAGATATTTTGTATGCACCAAAATATATCCTCGTATTTAGCTCAGTACTGAGCTCTGACTGTTTTGGGAAAACTAACTCAGGAAAGATAGTTAGGTCTTTGCAATTTAGAAGCAATGACCAAGTAGGAGAGTTTCAATATTTGATCTGCTAACCCCAGGGGTATGATTACTCTTGGAAGACATTGCGACTATGAACCATTTTATATACATCAGCCGCCTTTATTGAATGTGACAGTTAAGAGACGAGCTCACTACATTTCGCTGATGAAAACGCTCGATGTCGTACCCAATAAGTCCACAACAGCCATATTGTAGATAAACGATTACCAACGGATAAAATAATGCGTAACATTTGATGGTAGCTGCATAACAAGTATTTAACCATGAAAACGGGGAAATTCCAATTTGTAAAACCTTTATAATTGCATTTATAATAATTTTGTTAATTTATTGCTTTTATTTATAATAATTTAAATTGTGAAAATGGAAGAGATTAAATGTTTTAAGTAGAAAAAATGAATAAAAACGTGCGGCTATATCAATTTGATGTACGCGGTAATTATAAATAGCACAATCATGTAGCCTTATATATCATGCAAAAGTAATCATTATAAAATATTTATACATATGTGCATCTTTATATATGTGTGTGTGTTTCTATGTGTGAGAACAGAATGAAACAAAGCATAAAAAACTAACTATTTTCAAAATTGTCGATATATATATATATATATATATATATATATATATATATATATATATATATTTACACAACTGCATTGCTATATAACTTTCTTCTTTCGCATAAACGTAGTCATATAGTTACAAACTTTCAAAATATTCTGTAACATATAATGACAATTATACCTCGAGATTTTTTACCTTGAAAATGGGGAAATCCTATTTCGCAAAGCGTTTGTAATAGGTTAACTAAAAAAAAAATCTGTTAACTGTTTAAATAGAAACCTACATATGAAAATTCTATAAAAATTGTGTGATGTTAAAAAAGGATGAGAGCAATGATTATAAATAGTACTTTTATATAACCATATATTTTGACAATGGGAAATAGATCGCCTAACAGACGAAGGGTGTTATAATTCCTTTTGATACCCCCCTCACAAATTCTTTATTCACGTCTCGGTCGAATCAAGGGTGGAAATTCACGTCTCGGTCGAATCAAGGAGAACTCTAAAGCTCTCATCTCGACATACGTGCATGTAAAAGCTTAACATTCATCTCCCGCTTTTCAATATTAACTGGAATCGAACCCTGCACTTCAAGCTTCGAAGAGCACTGTTTTACCAGTAGGCCACAATGGACCACGGTGGCCACGGTGGTTAGGGAGTCATTCTCGTTTTCAGATGGTAGTTAGCTCGAATCCCGTCTTAACTGAAGACCCGGAATGTTTACTAAAGACGGTTGAGCCACGTTAAATAAATGGGGTCGCAATTTCCTCCAAGTGAAGTGATATCTCTGGGAGTGGTAGGTGAAGTATTAGGGAATCTTCTGCTTGATCACCGTTTCTTTAAATTACACAAATACTTATTTGAAAGATTTAAATATTCTATAATTATCATGAACACATTTATTACTTGAAGAATAATAAGAGCATTCATTAGTAGATTCATTTCATTAGAAAATCCTAAAAAATAAATAAATAAATAAATAAAAAATAAAAAGTTTGCTCTACTGGAGACTTTGTTTTCCCTTGCGTAATTCAAAATAAAACTTCTGCTAATTGTGGGCTTTAGAAAAAATAAACAACTGAAAACATTTTGTAATAATTGGACTGCATTTTAATTTTGATTGAAATAAAATATTGTACTGTGGACAGATTGTAATTTGAATAGAACAAGTAACTGGAAAATTTTTCACAGAGCTTTCACCGTCATTTTTTGGATCATACGAATCTGAAATGTATTCAACGAATGTGTTGTAAATTTACAGCAGTTTATACAGGTGCCAATAATTGCAAGCATTTTTTTTTTTAATTTTAAATTTGTTTTTTTTTTTTTTTTTTTTTTTTTTTTTTTACAGCATGCAGTATTGGTTTAGAATCTGATAAATTTTGCAGATATATCGCACAACTCCACGATAAGCAGAAATCTTAATCTCGAAAATAAGTTAGAGTGAAACAGTGGAAAAGAATTTAAAAAGATAAGCTTAATTTTGTATCTCACCATTGATTCCCTGGAGAAATCACTTATCTTAGCTGATTGTTCTTAAATAATCAGTTAAGCCATTCCAATGTTAAGTTTGGACTCAAATGATGAAATCTGAGCTTAACCATTTCCTGGTGATAATAAAATCCGTATTGAAAACGAAAAATTATTAGTTTCAGATAAAGCTGTCGTATTATTAACAAAATGCTCCTAAACTTTGAAATATATTACCTTAAAATGCTTTCATGAAGTTTCTGTTATTTCTGTATGATACAAAACCGTAAAAGACTTCTGTATGATGGTCTTATGATCTAATAGTAGGACATTAAGAATGGGAAGAAACAAATTCAAAGAATTGATTGAAACAATGGGAAGTGAATGTTCTGTTTTTAGTATTCGAGGGAGGTAGGGATCGAACTCAAAAGCTATAAAACTGAAAACCCTAAACTAACATTTCAGTCCTTTCCTGGAGACCATGTCAATTACGAGTTAATATCATAAAAATTATGAGCTAAAATTGACTTCCCAGTTTTTAAAATCCTGAAACAATTTAAATTTTAAAAATATAATAAATACGATAAATAAAAACCATTAAACAATAAGTGAAATTTATTAATTAGGAATTTTTCAATAATATGATTTTAATTTTAATCAATAATCAAAAAAATTATTTTAAAAAAACAAAGATTTTTGCAATATGTTTTCATTTATAAAACTGAACTTATTGACTGTCAATCACAAAAATAACTATCACCAAGTTGTATGGTTAGTGGCGAATGTTATAGTAACAAGAACTGTTCATTTCAAATAACGTTTTAAGAAGGTTATGAATTATTCATATTTGAGATAGTATCTCCTGTTTTCAAAGCGATTAGAAAGCTAAAAATTGGTGCTTTTCTTTGGCTTTCTTTTTCTTTTTAGTTTTTAATAGCTGTGTGCCTGCCCAAGGGCATCTACACATTCATCTGAGATAATAAAATCGAAATTAGGAGACTTGATGTTATAAGGAAAATTGGTGTTTAAAATTTAGGCAAAAGCCTTGGAAATAATTGCATCAGATGTTAAGAATGCAGCAATTGGTCTCACTTGATTATCCCCTGGTAGATTTTCTGCTTCGAATAGAGAACTAATGTTCCCTGCTCTGCACTTGATCGCTTGCTTAAAGAAGTTTGTATTTAGTTTTGAAATATGCTCAGTGAGGTTGTCAAGTTTAAGATCATTTCTGATATTTCTATTCCTGATATAGTAAGGAGCATTTACAATGTATCTGAGCATTTTATTTTGCATAGTGTTT
>JAPDSC010150987.1:197673-259602 GCA_026290005.1 Latrodectus geometricus
TGAGTTTTCCCGCTTCCGGGTGGAGGGGAAGTATTTTCGCTCATATCAGATCTGTAGAGTCGTCGAGCTTTCAAACCAAGGTTTTGGAGGTAAGTAGAAGATCACTGGTATCAAGACGTCCGCACTCGGCTGAGTAAACTCACTCAATGTGATTCTTTGGCTAAAACTTCTAAACATGTTGAGGAACAAAGCATACAGCAGCGAAGCTGCTTTTACTTCTTCGTCTTGATGTATTAAATCGGACAGTAAGGAAAAGAAATAGGTAGGAAGAGTCTGGTGGCTAAGAGAGGAGGGGGAGAGGGTTCGTCCGAAAGGCGAACGCTCATTGGATGGTGGATCCTCGTCTAGAGAAATTAAATATACCTTGTTACCACGGCAACAGATATGCACAAAAAAATTCGTGTGGGCTATTCCGTGAAAGACAGACAGTAAAGTCACTAAAAATAGCCAACCGATCAATATTTTTTAACTTCTGAAAAAGGACGAGGTCCACATCTGAATTGGGACCCTGCTTCCAACACTTCAGCAACAAAGAAGTAATGAAACCTGCTATAATTTACTTCATAGAATCTCACAACATGGCGTTCTTCGGTTGGGAGTCCACATATGATTACAATACTTATTATTGCATAAATATAATCTTATAATAGTATTAATGATGAATATATAATTTAAAATATTTTTAACTAATTTATAATTAAACTAATAAATTAATTTGTAGTTTAAAATATTCCTGACAATGTTGAGAAAAACATGAGCATGCATTAAATTTTGGATGAAATTTATTAATAAAATAATGTTACACGAATCACAAGAATATGAATTAAAATATAGTTGTCTCTGAAAAAATATGTGTCCTTACAAAAAAAATCGATTAAAGATGCTATTAATAGAATAATACTATTTATGATTAAAATCATAAAATACTTGTTTGATTTTTATTGGCCTTCTATAATAGTTTATAAGATGGCTTTCCATGACAAGGCTCTGACAGGGTCCGGTCTTCAGTTTAATAGTCTATACGTTCAATTCTCGATTAGGCAATAGATGTTTTCAGTGGTTTGATATCTTTTTTTTAACTTTAAATTCTGTTTATATGAGCCCTCATTTTAAAAAATGTGACCAAATATCCAGAATCAATTTATTTGAATGGTAGAATCTCAGACATTTTTAATACAGTTCTTTTCGAGCATTTTTTTCCGAAAGTAAACTTGTAGAAAGCTTTCTTCTGTCTTTTTGACTGACTTTATAGCCCAAGATAGGCCTTAGCCTGCCTCACAATCACTTTCTAGCCGGTTGTGCCTCCAGTCCTTCTCTTCCAGTTGGTTATCTTCAAACATTTTAAATCATTCAGACCATTATCCAGTCATCGTCTTTTTGGTCTTTCTTTTAGGCTTTGCATATTGGCTTCTTGCATAAGAATTTTGCTACATGATTATTAGTTTTCTTTAGAGAAAGTTGAGCCAAGAAAAATGCTGTGCTTTAATACATTTCATCATGTCTTTGCCTTTGATGAGGGCTTATATTTCTTGATTAATTCTTATTTTCCATAGATTTCTAATCACCTGAATTGGCCCATAACTAACAAATCTTTCTTTATAAAAACAAAAAAAGCTAAACGTGAGTTGAATTGATATAAAAACATTATTTATAATATTCTTAACATATTTTATAATTGCATGCTTGATTGAATTTTATTTTCTTCTGGCTATATCTACCAACTAAAACTGTACCAGATGTCTCATTGTTTTGAACCACAGTCAAATGTCAAATTCGAAGCCTTAGTTAGCAAAGTCTTTTTATCGCAGGTTTTACGGTGCTCTAATGAAGACTATTAAGAATGAATTCGAACCTAAAAAGCTTGAAAATGTGTTTTTCATCCATAAAGCATATTTTGGGGATACGAATTATCATTGTATCCATTGGACCCTGTGTTAGGGACCAGCCACTAGTTCGTAAAATCATGAGATTTCTTAAAAATGAGCGTCTACTGTAGTTATAAACTTTTAATATCACAATTTATGAGTTCGATTTTTGCTTTCAGGATTGAATATTTGTAGCATCATTGCTTCTCAGAATAACCTCATAAATCCTATTCCGATTGGTTTTTGCAAGATATTGCCATTTGCTTATCTAGATATTTGAGCATCTTACCTCTTTTCAAGTCTGTAATGAAGCTCTACTGCCTTCCGCCTGCATACATTATTCTTGTGAGTATGCCCTACATGTTTTTTTCTGAATTCGGGTCAGGGTTCACGTGATAGTCAATCGATAATACAGTAGACGCTCATTTTGGTGAAATCGTAGGGACCGGTAAAACATTATTTACTAAATTACTTTTTCATTTAAATTAGAAGGAATCATTTAAAATGCATTATAAGAAACATATGCAAACCAAGATTCAGTCTTTATAAAAGGCTTGGGGAACATGCCACTGTCTTTCAGGCGGAGGTTCTTGCTATCGCCAACTGTCTGCAGATAAATTTAAAAAAGGGCTACCAAGGTAAACGTATTCTTATTTTCAGCGACAGTCAAGCTGCATTGATGGCTCTCTACTCATTCCAAGTCAAATCAAAAATTGTAATGGAGAGTAAAAATATCCTTAAGGAACTGGCAAATGGGAATAAAATTATTCTTATTTGGGTGCCAGGTCATATAGGAATAGAAGGTAATGAAAGAGCTGATGAACTTGCAAAACAGGGATCCTCTTTCAATCCAATAGGAATGGAACCCTTTTGTGGGATCAACATGAAGACTACAAGGAAGGCCATTCAAAATTGGGAACAACAGGAGATGAACAAAGTTTGGCGTGATTCTCCTGGGCAGAAACATGTAAGAAGTATGATTTTCAACTCATCTGAGAAAATTGCATCTGAAATTCTTAGACTCCCAAAATTGAAGACCCAAGATTGTAGGCTTCATTACTGGGCACTATCATTTCAGGAAACACCTTCATACAATGGGACTTTTTAAACAGGAACCCATTTGTAGGAAATGCCACGCAGGGGTAGAATCAGCTCATCATATCCTATATGAGTGTGATGCTCTTGCCCTTACAAGATTCACTACTCTAGGTAATCCGTATCCTAAAGAGTTACACCTAAACTCCATTTAGGGCCTATCAGACTTTATAAACAAAGTAGGTGACCCAAGACAACGGAACTAGGAAAAAATTGGGCATGGAGCATGGTACAAAATGCAACAATGTAGAGGTGCCACATATCTGACAAGCTCAAGAAGAAGAAGAACATATGCAAAACAAGATTCATACTTATAGAAAACACTACGTCACTGGTATTGTTTTCTTTTTTAGATTTTTTTTCTTTCCCGAGTTATCAAAATTGTCGAGAGACTTTTTCTATAAAATTAATATTTTTTGGCAAATTGTCTCTCATAAAATATTTTTTCATCAACTTTCAGAATTTTCTTTTTTACTTCAAACGTTATGTACTTCACATTTTATACTAAATGATAAACACGTTCGTTTCTTCAACTGCAACAAATCTGCAATGGAAATGGCTCAATCTCTCTCGACAAACGAAACTTTATAAGTTAAGATGTTTAAATGAAATGAAACCAATTGTTGAACAAAAAAGCGTAAACTTTTAGATAGTTTTTCTTTTCTATGTTCTTATTTATGAGGAGGAGAGTAAATTTGTCCCCCCTTTCTCTGTGTCCTTACATTTGGGAAATGCAGAAATTGAAAATTCGGCACCACAGTTCTATCCCATCAAATGTCAACTATCTAAGTGTTTTCGATTATTGTTTCTATAATGTCTGAAATGCTAGTACGTGTCGCCTTGTTGTTAAAGAATGAATCGAATCCTCAAGTGTTATATAAAAAAACAATCATAAAAAATTGAAAAAATATCAGATCATAAGAGACTAAAAAAAATAAAAAATGGAAAAGAAAATTATTTGTCAAATAAAAAAAATGTTCAAAAAAAAATGTTCACAAAAAAATAAGATTTTTTTTTTTTTAATTTTAGGAAGTAAAAATGAGTTAAAATTATCATTGTGTTTATGGCGTCATGGTAGGGACTAGCCACTAGTTCGTAAAAATGTGAGTGTTTGTAAATTAGAGGTTTGTAAAAACGAAAGTGCTGCATATATACTATTACCAAAAATTATTCAAAGGTGGGTTTTAGAATATCCATATAAGTACATTTTTTAACAAGCTTCCAGCGCAGTGTGCGATGATCGGGGAAGAATATATTGTTCAAGCACTTATGGATAGTCTAAAACTTTAAGACAATTTTCCATAATTGCTGTATCAGTTTCTCCTTCACGCCTGACCTTAGCTCATACCATGACGGAACCATCACTATCTTGTCCCTACGACAATATATCTCTGTCGCTACCTTGATCATATTGTTAGCCATTTGGACAAACCAGGTTGAAACGTTTTTCATCTCTTAATATCACTAGAGGCCAATATTCTTCCAATGAGGTCACTTCCATTTCTGAATTTCAATTTTGTAATTTTTAGTCAAATTCGAAGCTTTTGTTCTCTATTTATAAACTAAATAGGTGAACTCTTTTAAAACACAATTGTATGCAGATTTTGCAATTCAAAAGTCTTAAATTATTATCTAAGTTGATTATTTTATGTTTTCAACTCCTTTACGATTGTCCTTCGTTGTTAGGCTGGCACTTTTGATAGCCATCCAAATTAAGCATTTCTAAGCCAGCCGCATTCAGTTATTTAGAATATTCTTTGATGGGTTCAAAAGCTTAATTATTTTTCCTTTCCAGATTACAAACTTCTAAAAATGCATTAATTTTTTCCTACTCAATCACTGAAGGCAGTGATGATATCTATTTCGATAGACTACAATATGACATTTATATTAGTTATATAGTACCTCCAGACACACAGTGTAAGGTTAAATAAAAATATTTATGCAAATTTAATGAAAATTAACTTTTTGAGGCGGTTTATAAAGGTAATCTTATCTTTTTAAAACAATCTAAAAATTAGAATTTTCATAAAAAACATAAATTATTTATTTTTAATAATTTATTTCTTAAATAGTTATAACTATATTGTATATTTTCTCTTTTCCAGACATAATGCGTTTCACCCCTAGGCTATAACAATATCAAAAGCAAAATAAAAAATTCACATCGAAGTTCTCTGTTAACTAGTACAGTGGTGCCATCTAGTATTTAAAAATGTAGTTGGTACAGCATGAATTTTTATCATATTAAAAACAAAGTGAAATGATATTTCCTAGTATAACGTTATTCTATTAACATATTTTATAATAAGTTAACAAAAATATTGATAACATAAATTGTTATAACACCACAATGCTCCTCGTACCAAGAAATGGCGTGTTTCATTTCTCATGAAATTTTATTTCCTCTTTTGTATTTGAAGTATGAATTGTGTTTGAAAATAAAACGTGTTTCAAAATAGATCGTTTGTAATTTTGCGCAGTGTGTGGAATCAATTTCATTCATACTGATCAAGTAAGTCAGATATTTTTTAGAATTCAATAAGAGGTTTCGTATCCCATTTGCTCTGCATCATTGAACACGTTTAAGTCTCGACCGCTTCGTGGTGGCAATTTGTGACTTAAGTAAATCAGAAGTGATTTATGTTAAAGCAGTTTGGCGAACTGCAAACCCTGGACTCTAACAAAGATTCAGTCATATTAATTTGTAATATTTGAACGAAAAGTCCCAAGAAAGATTTTTGGTGCTGTAAATGCGAATGCAATTTGGAGGCACAGTAACAATTTCGAGCACTAGAGACATTTTAAGGAAGATGACATCGTCAATTATATCAAAATATCTCGCTTGAGATTTGTGAGCCATATCTGTCGATTGGACCCCTCGTCTTTGATTTAAGAACTTTTAATCATAGGCCCATTGCAAACAGATCTTTGGAGTCTGCCCAAACTTAGATGGACTGATAATGTAGAATGATAGTATAGGACAATGCTTTCAAGTGCTAAAAGTGACAAATTGGAGAACTGTCACCTTCCGGAGAGCACAATGGAGGAATGTTTTGGGGAAAGCCCTGGCCCATCCCAGATTGTCGTGCTGAATGAGAAGAGTTTGGGGAATTGAATTAAATATCCATTGATTTAGCGCCATCTTGTTTTCTGCTGTTCTTGTCAGTGTTTATTGAAATGCCTAAAGTTGATCAAAATCAATATAAAAAATAAGCAAAATTTCAATAAATAAACATAATTATTGATAGGAGTATGAACTAAGAAAAACACTGTACTATGTTGGGTTACGGAAGAAATACATTTGTTTATGTCATTAATTGTACGTTATTCATTATTTAAAATGTCATAATCTTAATTACCGTCATTTTTATCTGTAAATATTTAAAAAGCGTGTTCAATTATGAAAAAATATCAAATAATTTGCAATATCAACTCTCGAAGTCTGCTATGAAGAACATGTAAACATCTTATGCAAACAAACAATTCGTATTTTAAAAATTGGTAATTATTTTTCTCTTTATACAGAATTTACAGGAAGCATTACAGTCAAAGCTTGACTAAGGCAGGGACATTCGGGACAGTGGCTTAGCACACTCCCATTAGAGGGGGCCCTAAATGAATAGAAAATTAATTTTACCTTTCTTTTTTTAATGAACTTTTTACTGAACAAAACATGAATACACTGTAAAATTCATCAGTTTTATGTTAGCTTCTTCATTATTCAATTGTATGAGCACAAAAAATCTGTATTTCATAAATTTATGACTTTCTAAGATGGAATTCGGCTAAAATTGCAATTACGATGACCAAATTTTGTCTATCAAAAGCCTGTATTTTTATATATCGCAAAATCCAAAATGTTTATAAAAATACGGGCTTCTGTATGGATTAATTGAGCCATTGTGATTCCGAAAAATTTAGCTGAATTCCGCCCAAATATCAGCAAGGATATGAATTTTTCAACGCTAGATGACAAAGTTAACAATCAGAAAATTACATTTAGGAAATCTGGAAAAAGCTTACAAACCATGGCGGTCTAACTACGTCATTTGAATTGCAATTGAAACAATTCAGTTCAATCGTGTTTAGTGTATTCTGTTGGATTTTCGACACACTGACAGTCACAATAATCAAGTTATACTTTCTAAAAATTCTCACAAAATGACAAATATTCCATTCTTTAGTAGATATCAAGGTAGCTCATTAGATATAATAAGAATGTTAAAAAAGATTATTTTTCATCTTCATTTTTTAATGTTGAGACAGCACTCAAAATATTTTTTTATCGTCACCAGTTTCAAACTGCAGTGGGGAAAGCTCTTTTCCATTGCTGAAGTAAATAAAATATTCTATCAGATAATGCATTCTTCTATAAAAACTGTCCCAAAATAATTGCCCTTATAATGTTTCATATTTTTTAACATCTAATGAGGTTTAAAAATTAATTAAATGATTTATTTTTATTAAAAATTCTATTTTAATTTAGTAAATACAAAAAGTATTGAAAGTAAATCAACAATTACTAATTAAATATATGCAGTGAATACCGGCTGGCAGTTTTTTTGAGGTACCTAAATCAGAGATCTCTAACCCTCGTCTGGAACAGAAAATTGACAGGAGACCATAGCTGTATTCTGATTACAATTAAATATATAGTTTAGTTTTGAGTTAAAAATCATTTTAAAATAAAAAATAATCTTGATTCTATTCTATTTCAATACATTTTATAATAATTTAGGTATTTTTTAATTGTACATTTGATATAGTATTAATAGCTTATTAATTGTATGCATGACGTTAAATATGTTGTCAGGTATTAATATTTAAATCAAAAGTAAGAAATATATCTGCAAAAATTAGATACAAAATATTAAATTACTGTATTAAATAACTGAACAGTTCCATTATTATATTCACACTTTTTATCTTGAATTTTGAGCGAAAATGATCACGAATTATTGAGCGTATCAAATTTAGTGCTGGATTAATAACCTTGTTATTATAATTTATATTGTTAAGGTTGACATTGAAATTGATAGTGTTATCTTTGTTTTCCAAAATGTGATGTTTGAAGATTTCGATTAATGATTCATACATTCATGAAGTTTTTGATTGATAAAGTTTTGAAAACAAAAAAAAAATACTTTTAATTAATATTTCACAGATAAATTTACTTCATAAGACGTAATTTTAATTTCTAATAAGATATTTTATATAAACATAATTAATTCTGATTTAAATTTTATTTTTGAGAGTATAAAAGGAATTATAAGTATGTTATTAAAGTATACTTCGTAAACTGTAAATATTTTTAAAATATATTTATTATCTTTAAAAATTTAATATTAAAAATCTTTCTCCTAAAGGTAAAATCATTGAAATGTATGTAAATGTTGAAAAACAATTTCTATTATTAATCATGATTATCCAGTTATAATTAGTTCTTAAATTTTATATTTTAGAAACCATTTTATTGTTAAAGTATGGCAACAAGGTCTATGGTCAAAAAATGAAGTCCTCTGGTTGAGTGTTTTTTGTAATATAAGGAGTTATAAAAAAGATCATAAATTAAATAAATGAGAATATATCATATATATGCTTCATTATAAACATAATCTCTCACTGTTGTAAATATCAGATTGCAAATGAATTAACCATGTTGTATAAAGTTGTTAGACAAAATGATTATTGGCCGAATAGCGGAATTTGCGCAGACAACAAACACTGGAATTTTTAGACAATCGTGTAAAAAATTGGAGTATATGCCGTCATGTAAGCAAAATTTCAGTTGTTTGAAGATAAATAATAAATATTATTTTGAAATCCTGTTAGAAATTTTTATTTTGTGAACTATTTAAAATGGCGTCTCATGTTGCTCTTAATAATATGGCAGTAGTATGAAAAATATGAATGTTATTAATTATGCACATTGTTTTTACACTGTAATTTTATAGTAAATGTATATCAATTTACTTTAGCTCTGATTACTTTATATAAACCCCGCATTCGAAGAAATATTAGAAATCTAATATTACATGTACTGTTAATTTTCATGATGGGAAGCAATGTTCCTATCATACTCCAATGATTAAAAAATTAAGACGCAAATTTTAAATCGTCGATATATTCAAAAGTAAAAACTATTTATAGGTTTGCATTTCAAGTGACGCCGTTTGCTGAACATTTATTTTAAGTTTATTGAGAAGTTGGCTAAAAATATTTAATTTTCCATTCTGTGAATTTTAAAGTTTACACAAGTTTATATATCAACCCAATATGACCTTTAACAAAATTAGGAATTTTTTTCTTAAAGTTAGTTTTTTTTTTTCTCATCTATGCTTGAAGATAATTTCATTAGGAAAACCAATTTTTTTCACTAGATTGTTTAAAATGATTTTAATTTCCTGAGATAAGATATTTATATAATCATTGACAAAACTTACTGAAGCACTAAATGAAATACAATGTTTAAAAGAGTTGGAATTTTCATTATTTTATTATTTATGTATATTTTAAAGCATTGATGCTGTTAACAATGCAAAGCTTCAGTGTATAAACAGAAATAGGAACAGTACAGTGGAAAGAATAGTTGAACCCCAACAAAAACAAAATTCTTCTTTATTCAAAGTAATTGCATGTTATAATGTAACTAATGGATGTTAATAAAATTTTGTTTTAAAATCTTTGTTCAATTTTGATGATTATTGCATGAAGTAAACTAAGATTATTAATGAAATTTTACTACAGTACCTTTTGAGGAATTGAAATAACCTGTAATAAAATTTTCATATGCATTTTTTTTTTTTTTTTTTTTTGTAAAATTTGGTTTTTGGGCTTCAAATTTAACAGTTTAAATCTTACTTTAAGCAAAGATATTGATGTAGATCAAAATTCACTCTATACTTTCAGATTAAATCAAGCTAGCCTATGTGCATAAAAAATTGTATTGTAAAAATTAAACATTATGAAAGTGTTTCTTTGTAATTTTTATTTAGTCAGAAATTTAAAAGTAGATTCTTACATATCAGAAATCAAGGGCTATTTAAAAACTAGGTATGCAATTAAAATTTTACTGTGGAAATTCTGAATTCAAATTTATTTAGAATATTTTTTTTACCAAACTATAATTGGTAAGTATTTATTTTCTTAAAAAAAATCATGTAAAATTAAATAAAGCCTTGTTTATACGTGTTGAAAATGTAGCAATTTAAATATCTTAAGTTTTTAACATTTTTAAATCTTGTATACTTTATTGATATATGTATTAAATTAAAGGTATTTTATGATTATTGATAAATGCTAAATTTTGAATCTAGTTCATCTTTGAAATAGTTTTATCACTAAATAATTTAATGTTTTTAAAAATTCTCCACTCAGCTTGCAATTTCTACAGTGCAACTTTCCCTTTTATATTATTCCTCCATTTACTTAAAAGTTTTTTTTAAGCAAAAGTTAACATTGGAAAATAATACAAATGCATGTCAAATGTACTAGTTCATTTGATTGCAAAGTGTTTTTTTTTTTTTTCTTTCTTTCTCAAAACTAGGGAAATATTAATTAGAAAACTCCTTGATTAATCTTAAGCATTAAGTGTACGATTTGTTAAATAGTGCTGATAAGATATTAGTTAAAAAAATATAAGTATTGTGTCAGATGAATTATATTGAATAGTTAATCATAAAACAGTGTATGTAATTATAAACTATGAATAATGTATGTTTCAAATATTTGTTTTTGCTAAAAAATTTTATGGTGTTTTAAAAATGTGTTTATTTTGGAAAACTAATGCAATTGTGTACTTAAATGAAGTTTTACAAATTTTTCCATCGAAAAGTCTTTTAATTTCAAAATTTTTGTGTAATTTAGTATTGCACTTTTAAAATAGGCCTTCAAAAGTTATACCCATCATCAAATTTTTAGGTATTTTCTTAATAAAAACTACTTGTATTGTAATTTGATGAATTTTAAATGCTTTATTTCCTTGTGCTGTTATTTTTAAACATGAAGTCTAGTATTCCATATTTCTTTTTATTTATAATTATTGAGAAATCAGTGTACAATTCTTGAAATGTTCTAGTAATGTAGAGGCCAAGAACTATTTTAATAATTAAATATTACTTATCTTTGATGTAGTTTGAAAGGCAAAAACAAACTCCTATTAGAATAATTTTTAATAATGTTCACAATTTCTTTATGTCTTTTATAATAAAGCTCCTCCTAAAATCATTTCTTGAATAGTAATTTTAAAATGTGTATTTTGTTGCTGCTTTTAGCTCATTCATTGCAGACATTAAAAATAGTGAGTTCATTAAGTTATTTTCATCATTTAATGTTTTATTAGGATTAATGAACCAGACAAAAGATGAAAATATGGTGTTCATTCCAATTTATAAAGATAAATTCTTTTCACTTTGATTAACTTTGGTAGCTTATAAAAGTACCTTTAACTCTTAGAGAGATAAGGAAATAAGCTTTTTACATGCTTATGCTTCTGTTTCACCTTGAAAAATTTTTTTTTTAAAATGACTTTTGCAAAATTTAAAGATTTGAATATTATGATAAAATAGAAATTATTATATAAGATAATGGTTTGAGAAATGATAAATCGTTGTAAGTTCATTGAAAGCGAGTTTTATTTTGATTGTATATCCCTGAATCCTATTTATGATATTTAAATTTTCTCATGAAAAAATTGCATTCAAAATTAGATTTTCTTTCTTCTATTAAGTGCCAAGCAATCACTGAATCATTAATATTCTTTCCTTCAATTAAACATCTTGTGGTTTTAACTCTTTTATGGTCATAATGGATAAGTCTAATGCACTAAGTTTATTGTAAAGCACTTTCAATGTGCAGTGCTTAAATTGTCTTCCAGGAGTTTTTTCACATATAGGGGAATATATTGATGTCTCATAAGGGAGAAATCCCTGAAAAGTTCCAAGACTTCATTCTGATAGACATGTACATTAAAAGTGCAACATCCATATCCTGTTGTCTTGCATCTTGTGTCTAGATCAAATTTAAGACCTTTCCCTCTGATGAGCACTGTTTTATCACTAGGCCATGATGAGCCTTGACATGACTGTTTATAGTGGACCATTTTTAATGTTTCACTACAAACACCCATTTAAGTTAGGTTTATAGTGATCCGTTTATTTTCCTAAGTTCTTGGTTTCGTAGTTATAATGACTAGATACCAAGACCATAAACAAATAATAATTTTGTAAAACTTTAGAAATTTCAAAATTTTAGAATGAAATTCCAATGAATCTTTTATTGATGAAAATTCCATAGCTAGTCAATTTTTTCAAAGCATATTACAATAAAAGTGTAGAAAAGAATAATCTTGTATATATGTTTTTGACAGTTACTGTTAGGAAAAAGGAGTTCAATTATTTTGTTTCCAAGGATTAAATGAATAAATAAAGTTTAATTTACTCTGTTTTATAAATACTGAATATAATAATTATAATAAAATTATTTATTCTGAAAACATTTTAAATTAGCTTTACCATTATAATATGATAATTAATGATTATAATATCATTATGGGGGGGATCAGCATATTTATTGTAAGAGCTCTGCCTAATTATGTATTCTTAATTTACTCTTACTTTTTATAAATAAAAGTTGTGCTTTGGATAATGTTTATATCAACAGGTTAATGATATCTTATTTCTGATTACCAGTATGATATTATTGGTATTATTATTGTTATATATTAATGGTTTAATTTCTTCAGTACTCCTTTATTTTGTAGATCCCCATTATTACTGGAATTAAATATAGACATTATTCCTTGGAGAAAATATCAGTGTGGATAAATTTTAGTATTGTTGTAAAATGCGGCGTAATTTTTTTTTTTTTTTTTTTTTTTTTTGCTGCTAGATTTTGTTAGATTTAAACAACAGGAAATATACATTATTCAAAATAAAAATATGAAAATAAAATTGCTATTAAAAATAGCAGTTTAACAATTATTTTCTGTGTATGGTTTCTATGAAAAGAAAAATTCTCTGAATATTTTGTGTTCAAATGATTCATTGTTTCAATTTCATATTGTGATAATGAAAAAGGTACTGTTTTTGATTATTGACTAAAAATTTTTATATGGGTTTCTTTTTAATTTGAATGTCATTACTAGATTTTATTTTACATTTCAATATATTGATAAAGAGCTCTAAAAATTTCTTATCTTTATAGCTTTAGGCCCATTATAGGCTTTATCATTCTGCTAAAGAAAATATGAAATCAAATTATATTCTTACAGAGTTAGTAGTAAATAAGTTAATCTATTTATAATTTTCCTGTAACTTATAGTTAGTGTTATATGGCCAAAACTTGGAAATTTGAATCTAACCTCTGACATAGATATTTGTAGTTCTTTGAAATCTATTTTAAAATGCAAGTTTTGAAGAATTAAAGAGATATTGAATTGGACCTTTTGTTCAAAAATGTGCTTTTAGTGCGACAGTAAAATCAAATAACAGTTTTAATATAATATCAACAACTGATATTATACTAAAACTTTTAACTTTTTCTGGTATTGAACACTTTAAAATATTGAAAATCTCTGCATAAAATTTATGATATGAATTCTAATTTTGTTAGTATATTACCAGCATATCATCAGAATTGGTATTGATAATAAATATGATATAATGTAAGTATTGATAATGAAACATTTTTTGTAAATATTAAATATGGTATAGAAGCTATCACTTTCCCCCAAAATATATATAATATGGGTGTTGATAAAACATTTTTAGTTAATTTGGTTACCAACTCAATGTCTCGTGGCTTGACTCGTACTGAAGATTTGTCACACTTAACTGAATGGTTAGCATCCTGGGCTTTGTTTCAACAGTTTGTGAGTTCACCTTAGGTTTGTATATTTGTAGTGGCTCAGAATCTATTTTAAATTGTTGATCTTTGTCTAATCAGCTCTTGTTTGCAAAAATGATAATTGAGAGACAAACCAAACTAATTTTACTTTAGCATGCTTGCATAGATTTAAAATCCATTATAAATTGTAGATTATGGCCTTATTGACTCTAGAACAATAAAGTTAAATCACATATTCTTTAATATCTTTAAAAACAATCAGTTATGTATTCCATTATCATTTTAAATTCAAGATGCTTGTTTTTCATTTTCTTATAAGCTGTTGAATATTCTTTCAAAAGTTTATCTCAAAAATCTAATTTTACTCATTCTTTAGTATTGCAATATTGATTAGTAGTAGGGTTATAATCTTTTTCATTCTGAACATCAATTTGTGTTTTCCATTATACTTCAATATATTCTTTCTTTATAATCACTTTTTCAAATTATTGAATATATTAGTTTGGATTTTTTCCATGTAACCATTAAAATAGAGTTAGTATAAATAAAACAGTTTTTCATAAAATATGTTCAAAAAGTTTTGATACATGATTATGCACAGGTTTTTTATGAATCCAAAATGCAAATTAAATTTTTTGTTCATAATCTCTTACCTATTTTTATTATTGAACTTAAAAATAGTTATAACGTATCTTAATGTAGAAGTTTTATAGTATTGTTATTAAAATTAACAATTTTTATACTTTTGTCTTTTATTTTCTGAAAAATCTTTTTAGTGTCTGTTTTCTTATACATTTTTTTAAATATTTTTTTATATTTTAGATAATTTATTTATGTCCAGTGACATCTAGGTTTACTGTTTTGAATATTAATCTAATGCCGTAAAGCAATATCTGTTCTCCAATATGGCTAGTGGAGGAGAAGATAATGAACTGTCCACGGATACTGATGAGGAAATTCAACAGCCTACTTTGAAATACAGAAAAAAGAGATGCAGAACGATTCTAAGCAGTGACTCAGATAATAGTGAAATTGAAATAATCTGTAGAAGACGACCACGAACATTAGATAGTGATGAGTCTTGGAGCATTGATTCTATAACGGGTGAAGATTCAGATAAAATAATTTGTAAGTCTTTTTTTTTTATATCTAATAGTAGTAAGTTAAATCTAAAGTAATTTAAGATCATTATTCTTTATTCAGATTGTGTGAATTTAAAAATTTAGAATATTGTATATTTATTTGAAATATAAATTGATCATAATGCAAAATTTGTATTATCATATAAAATTTTGTAAATTTGAAAAATAATTCTTGTGTATTATTTAAGTTAAAGTTATTTATAAACATAGTAAATTCTTCTGAATGAGCCTTGTATCAATTTTCATTTTCACAAATAAAAAGCCACTCTTAGATGTATTTATTATTTCTAACTTTATTTTTGCCAGTATGTTTTAATCATAAGCAGCTATTTTTTATAAAATCAGGCATTGTGAAATAAATTTTAAAGAAGCTAAAATATCACATAGGAAATAAATTGCAGTAATAAATGTTTCCTGATTTATATTGAAAAATTCATTTATATTTCATACTTGGCATAAGTATTCAGCTCTTTGAACATTTTAGTAGCAATTTATATGTACCTCTATAAAGTATGCATATTACATTTCATGACATTTTATCAATTGAATTCAATAAAATAAATATATTAGATTTTTATATATTTTTATAGCAATATTATTTTGATATTGCTATATAAAATATAAATTTTTGCTGTTAATCATGTGTTATTTAACATATCAGCTAAATATGTTTGATATGACACCAACTCATGAAAAATAAAATGTAAGTGTTATGAACTATGATCAAAAGTTATTGATCAGAGTTGCTGAATTTACAGACATGTTAATTGAACTTGTGTTTGTTGTATACCTAAAATGAAGTTAATTTAAGATGATAAATGTTTTGTTTAAACATTGTGGAAAGTAACTATTCAATTTATGAATAAATATTATTTTTTAATGAATTAAAGAAAATTCAATAATTGTTTTAATTATTGCCTCTCCTTTCTCAGTATCCTCTTTTGAATTACATAAAGTAAGTGAAGAAAATAGAATAAAAATTAAACTAAGATGCTTATATTCAGAATTTATTTTTTCCTATGATTCTTATTTTTGCTATATAGTTTCTACTAATGAAAGTATTATTTAAAATAATTTGATCTTTTGGAACTTGGGGAATTTTAAATAATAATTTATTTTTATATTTCTATTGATGTAATTATTAAATTATGTTTTAAACTTTTAATTCCTACTTATTCTTATTACACTCAAAACATTAACATTTATGTATTCATTCAATTTTTCTAAAATTTGTCTCAAAAATTTTTTATTTATTTAAACTTAAACAATGCTAATTTTCATATACTTGTATATGTGTTTTGTCAGTTTCCCTTGTTATATATATATATATATATATATATATATATATATATGTGTGTGTGTGTGTGTGTATTCCAAATAGTACATTTAATCATGTGTGTATCAACATATCAACTAAAGATCATTGATATGATATTCTCACATGAAATAAGAATCTGTATTAGCGTTCAGATTTTAATCTGAAGTATTTGATTAAAATTGCTAAATTTACATACAAGAATTTGCATAAATCTTTATTTCTACCTTTGCTGTAATTTTAAAATTTAAATTTGTCCTCAAAAGATAAAATCTGTTGAGAGAATAATGACATCCAAAATTGTGATCATACTTTGGAAACACTTTATTGATCATTAAAATGGTCTAAGATATTTATTTCTTGCTGTTTTAAATAAAATAATACATTTTCTGTGATAGGTAAATTACTTAACAAATTTTTCTCAATTTTATTAAAATGTCCTTTAAGTTATTATAAAAAAAACTTGTTTTGAAACAGTTTTAAATTTCTATCAAGAAATCACATCCTAATTTTCAAGATTTTGTCAACATACTATTTTAAAGAAAAGCTAAAACTAAGAGTAGAAACTAAGTTTTCAAAATTATAATCGAAGAACGAAAAATAAAGAAATAGTTTCATATATTTTTTATGCCAAAACATGGATGTATCATTTCCCAGTTGATAATGTAAATAAATACAAATGGTTATCAAAATAATGGAAATATATGTGTATAAATAATCTTAAGTTTTTTCTTCAAAAACATGAAACATCAACCTCTCAAATTTTCAAAGAAGCCAAATTTTAAAGGCCTGCTTAGCTGGGGCAAGTGGGACCAAAACAACTTTTAAGCATTTCTAACAAGAGTGTCTAAATTCATGCCAACAAGCACATAACATTTCAAGACAAATTCAATAAACAAAAATAGTGGACTGAAGTTGAAGCTCAGTGAAAAATTCAGGCAAGTATTGAATTGGATTCTTATGTCTTAAAAGCAAACAACTTAACAAATTAACAACAACAAATTAGAAGGCAATTTTATAATTAATGAAACTTTTATGGCAGAGCAGAAATTCCAAGCTGCTTGTCACTGGTACTAATGTAAAACTCTATCTACAGTGATGTCACATTCACAAAACTTGCTTATTGATAAGTGTAAAAAAGTAATGTGGTCTGTTGAATAGTATTTCACTTCCCCATGCAATAGAATAGGAGCACATTTGAGGACACATGCCCAAGCATATGATAATGATTGTCTGTTTTCAACTGTCAAGCAGGGATATGGATTTGTCATTATATGGGCAGCCATATTTTGGATTTTTACTGGACCAATTGTAACCCTAAAATAGAACTGGGGTGAAATGTAGAGAAGAATCTTAGCTCATCAGATCCATCCTAGGATACAAATTTTATTCCCTGCAGGAAATGGAATTTCCCAGCATAATAATACACCTATTCATGCAGCAGGATTTGTCCAATCATGGTATGATGAGCAGAGGATGAAGCTAAGCATTTTTGGTGGGTAGTTATGAACCCTAAATATAATAGAACTGTCATGGTTCTTAGAGTGTTTGATATGGAATCAGTATCCTCCAACTGCATATTTTCCAGAACTTTCACAACACCTCTGGAAATAAGATACAATATCTCTAAGTATTATTTTATATGAATAGATTCCTAACTTAATCCAAGCTGTATTATCTGCCAAAAATGAACCTACACTACACTAATAAAGGATTCTTTATAAATCTAAGGTGTTTCCATTATTTTGTTAACCGCCAGTATGTCATAAGACTGGTATACATAAGAATATTTAATAAATGATAGAATTAGCATAAATTATGAAAACTTAAGTATTCAGAATTAATGACAGTTGTTGAATTCATACAAATGAAAAGATCAACAAAATAGGATAAAATTAATTTAATGAAAGTTGCAATAAATTCCCCAATACTGCAAAATAAAAAGATTAAAATAACTTTTATTTAAATTGATGAGATTTTCTTTCAATCATAAATAAAATTTTGTCAGTTACAAGTTATGAATTATATTTTCCATGGATCATTTGTAATTTTTTTAGAAATCTCATTTCCAATGAAATGTTATAAAAAGGAAAAAAACTACAGAAATTCGGTACTTTTTAAAAAAAATAATTGCGATATCTACCTTTTATTCTAATTAGGTTCAGGTTCTAGAACTTAAATTCAAATGCATTTCTTATCTTTGAATATCTAATTTTTTAAAAATTGTATTTATTCTAAAGTTTATAAAAATATTTTTTTACATGAAATTCTCTTTTTTGTAAATGAAATGGATGAAATTTTATAGATATAAATCAAATAAATCAAGCATGCGTATATATATAATTGGTTTGTGTGAGGTGAATGTTTTTAAATTCAGCATTGAGTTATTTCAATAAAAACTGTGATTGTTGTAGTTTTTAAAACTATTATTTGGTTAATATTAGATATGTATTCACTGGATTAAAATTAAGATTTTATAAAAATTAAGATTATAATTTTATACTTTTGATAATTATTTCCTTTAACAATGAAGTTTTTAAGATGCCAAATTCTGAGCAATTAATATTTTCTTTCAGAATACATGTTTAAAATTTTAAGCATTTTTAAACATAAGTGACTTAGTGAAATAATGCAACAATTGTGTGTGCAATTGTTTTAATTAATGCTTTCAAAATAATCAGTTTAAGTTGTTAATAAATTTAAAGGCATTTACTCAATTAAAGTTATTGCCTTGTACATGTTAAAATAATCATCATTGTAGGTATTAAATTGTAAAATAATTTCTTGTTATAGTTTCTTTTTACAATAATATAAGAAGCAAAATTTAAAACTTTAATTTTTTTTAATGAAATTTTTTGAAGTACATGTTATAATAAAATACTGATCCCAAGTTATTATTTTTGAATTATAAATTTCTTTTAGGTATTGACCTTGTTTCAGATCTCAGTGATAATGAGCAAACTGAAAAGTGTGCAATTTGTCTTAGTAAATTTTCTGGTCAAGATATAGCAACTCCTGAATCTTGTGATCATGTGTTTTGTTTAGAATGTTTACAAGAATGGGCGAAGGTAATAATTATTATAAACTGATCATTTTAATCTAGAATTCCTTTTTTAATTTTATTAAATAAAATATTTAGAAAAAGGGTTGTAAAATAATATTCATAAGTTCTGGAAAATATAAATGGTTTACACAAGTAATTCTGTCATTAAATTTGATGAGAAATAAGCAAGCAAAATTGAATTTTATTTTTTAAAACTTAAAAGTAAATAGGCTATTTATTTTACTCAATATTTATTAGAATTGCAATATTAACAAAATTGCTTTGTCCAAGAAAAATTCAACATTACTTATATATTGCATTAATTCTCAACAATTTTATTTTTGAAAGTACGATTGACAGTTATCATTACTTTGTTATAATGTTAATTATTGAAAATATTTTAGTCTTAATACCTATACTGCTGACATTGTTAATCAATGATAATAAGCTCAAAAAGTTTCAATCTCTTTTGTAAAATACTTTTTTTTTAGTGATTTTTGCAGCTTTTTGTACAATTGTCTAGTTTTTTGTCAGTAAAAGATTTACTTTTATGATCCCTACCTGCTGTGTCAGATGATTTTTCATGAAAATAAATAGATCTGTGATTTTATTGTTTCTATTTTTCATAGTTTTCTATTCTCTTTCAAAAGTAGATATAATTGTAATGATAATTTTACTTTTTTTTTTTTGCATAGTTTTTACTTATATAATATAAATATAAATAACTACTTTATTTATTAAATATTGTTATGTATTTTTAGTTATGATTTTTGCTTGGTATATATGTGTGTATTTGAGAGAGACTATTTTTACTTCAAATTATGATGATAACGTGAAACATTGCAATTTTTTTGTTATTCTTTTTTAGTTGAGTTTACATTTTTTTAAATTGAAGGAAATAAAATTTTTGTTAAATATTTGTTATATTTATGTATTTAAATGAGATTATTTTTTACATTTTTGAATTTTTTAAAATTTTTATTTTTGTGGAAATAAAACTTTGGTGAATATTTATTTTTTTAATATTTATGTCATAAAACTAATTTTCTTCTCTTTGAGCGAGGTTATTAGTCAAAAAGGAGACAAATTTATTGATTAAGCTTTTAAAATTAATATAGATTTTTAAAAAATATGTTATGAATTAACGTATCTATGATCAGTTTCCAGAGTTTCTATAAGTGTTACATATTATTATTTACTAGAGTATTAGAGTTTCTATTACTTATCAATGGGCAAGACGTTTTAGGTTTTTAATCTTGTAAAAATCTTCTCAAGCTACATTAATCCTTGATTTCTTTATTAAACTTTTATCAATGTGTTGTTCGTCAAAGAATAGTGGTGTTAATTCCCTAAGTAAACAGAAGGCAAACTTAACAATCTTGATCAGATTGAGAACTGATATGTGATTATCTTTGAAGTGACCAAATAACTTAGGCCATTTTTTATCTTTTGAAGTAATTATATCTTTGGTAATCTCCTCTAATTTTCACTATTCCCAATTTGAATGATTCTATTTTTTATCAAACATAACTTCACACATTGTTACAATTAGAGATGCAGATGATATGATGACTTCTTAGCAGATCATCACTTTTCATAAAATAGAAATAAATGCCTAATAATAGTAAATAATCCTTCACAGTTAATTATTTTTAAACATTTTTGGTCAACAATAAAATGAAATTTAATTTTTACTGGGACACACTGAGATTTTGTCTAAAACCCAGGCTGTCTGGCAAGAAAATATAAATAACATTTACAATATTTAAAGAAGGGAATCTACATTTAAAAAATTATTTGAATTTAAATTGCTAAAAATTCCTGTGTTAATATTATTAAAAAAATCTTAGAATATTATGTGTGATACTTTTTAATGTACATTTTATCCAGTTAACTACAGCATTACTAAATTATATATTTCAAAATTGTCTTTGTTAATTCAAATCTTGAAGCAATGTTTCTAACTCTTACACATTCATTATTTCCTAATTACTTCAATATTAAATTTATGACACTAAGAAATTAAAAACGTTAAACAAATATTATATAAATGTTATATCATCAGTAAAATATTTTTAATAGATTAAAATTTCAGATTAGACAAATAATTTATTTCTTAAAAATTCAAGAAACAAATAATGGCTTTAGAATACTATTATGCCATAAGAAATGGAAATGTGTTTTGTGTCATGTACTGCATTGATAAAATATAATGCTTATTGAAATTTTGGGGGCTTTCTGATCATAAACAGTTTATTTAATTTATTCTAGTTACTTTTGGAAGTACTCAGTTAAGCAAAAATTTAAGGACCACTTATTTGTTTTCCTGTAACTTTTTTCTTATTGTGGGCTGAGTATTGCCCTGTTGAAAAATTTTTCTTGATAACAGTGCCATGATAGAGGGCTTAAATTGTAAGAGTATTGTCAATTATGATAATGAGAGAAACGAAGGATGTGCTGAGCTATCCACCTCCCCTCCTTTTGAATGATGGAAATTCAAAGTAAATTTCATCTGTTGAACTCCAATAGAGGATATATGAGAAACAGATTCTTGTATTGTCCTTGTTCTATCCACTTAACTAAAGACATTAACAGTCAGAAACGGTTTTTAGCTAAGCTGTTGAAAAATTGTTAAAACTATTCCTCTTTTAACATTTGCACATAATAGGATAACTTAAGAATTTTTTAAAAAAATTTTATTCAAATATTTTATAATGCAACTTTTGTTTGTTGTGTCACATCTATTTTAAAACCGCACATTTGTAGTAAATATCCATGTTGCCATTCACAATAATATATAATTATTTCAAATATAATCTATTATGATAAATGATTGAGAATAATTCTTGTGTTCATATTTCTTACTACATAATTTGTAATTTTAAAAATTAAACTTTTTTTTTTTTTAATCTAGAATGTTAATACTTGTCCAATTGATAGATTGAAGTTCAATCTAATATTAATTCGCCATCATAAAGAAGAAAAGATAATTAAAACAGTAAGTATTAGTTTATGTATTTTCTTGCCTTTAAAGTTCATAATTTTTTTTTCTTCTTTTTTTAAGAAATAATCATTGCTTTATGTTTTTCTCAAATAATTGGATAAATTTTTCCCTATTGTATGCAACTAATAAAATTAGAAAATTTATTAAACTTTTGATATTAGCATTAAAGCATATAACCAAAGGAGCATTATTAGAACTTTTTGTTGCTTCTTATGAAATATAAATTTTTAAGTCTAATCATTCATATATTCACTCATTCTAATAAAAGGATTTATCACTTCACATTTATCACACTTGTCTTTACAAGCTTTTGATTCAAATAAAGGACTTCTCGTTAGAGTACCAAAATGCAAACAAGTTAAGAATATGTCATTTGTAGCAAATATTTTTCTCTAGTTTGTTTTTGCCATACAGAACAGCATAAAAATTAGATTTTTCATTTCATATTTACATATGCCCATTTTTTAAATCTGAAACTCATTATATTCATGGATAAAGTAATCAAACTCTTTGCATTCTTTCTATATAGTTTTCAATTCAGCTTCCTGATTAGAAAACTTATAAGATAAATAATCTTTGTATATTTAGCTCTACTTTTAGCAAAATGTTATGAGTTAATACAAGTTTTCTTAGTTTTAAAACATTGTTTTATTTTTAACATTCTATTTAATGTTTTTACACGTTTCAGATTTTTGTTGACAATTCAGAAATAAATTACAATTCAGAGTCTGAATCCAATGCTGAAAGCCAAGAGAATTACTGTGAGTTATGTGGTGATGATGAAAATGAAAGTTGTCTGTTAATGTGTGATGAATGTCAAAAGTATTATCATTATGGGTGTATAATTCCCAATCTACGCTCATCAAGTTTTGGATTCTGGCAGTGCCCAAGTTGCGACCACTCTAATTTTATTACAGGTAAGTGATCCTAAATCTATATTTTAATATTTTAGATATCAATTCAACATATATTTATCAATTATACAATAAATATTTTTTTTTGTTCATAATTTAAACACTTTTGTTACACAATTTAAATATTCTATATATATATATATATATATATATATATATATATATATATATATATTATTTTTGCACTTTAAATTCAGTCAAATTTTCTCAGTGCTTGATATTATAACAGTAAAAATATCTGAAAGATTTTTAACATTTGAATGATTTATTTATCCATTGAAAATTAAGGACATGGATTCCAAATTTAAATGCCCACACCCTAAATAGAATAAAACTTCCTTATGTACTATAAATAATTACCACAAGCTCATTTAAAAAAGCCATTATAAAACAAGTTTTCATGAAACATTCTTTTGGCCATTTATTTATATAGTTGAAAACCACAAGCATGTAAATTGTGTCTTGTTTCAAATGGAAGGGGAAATTTATATGCATCTCGAATCTGATGAACGTATAGAGTCTTCTTGTGCTAAAAATTATAGTTTGTTAAACATTCCAAGACACTGGCACAATTACATAGCGTTTTGAGTAAGATTGATTCTAAATTGGAACTATACTTTCAATTTCTGATTAATGTAGAAATGTCAGGTCTAAATAATATTTAATGTGTGCAGATTTTCTGAGCACAAGTTCCCTATTGTCTTAACCTAGATTAGTAGCTTTATACAACTTCCTGTTAAGATTGGCAAAATGAAACGTCATTTGCCATGAGCAGAGATTGGGACAGTGACTGCATTCTCTCTCCTTGTGTTCCTGGAGCTCTGAGTTGGGGATATGTCCACATTAATCTGTGGTGTCATAAGTTCTTTAATTAGTGTGGTGAAAGACAGCGAAAATTTTCTTTCAGAGCACTAAATCTTGTAAAATTGGCTCTGAGCTGTAATATCTGAAAATTAAACTAGTTTCCAGCATTTCACTTATTTCTTGTGAGTCAATGTAACAAAAAGGTAAAAAATATATTTGGGAGGGCTTTATTGCTTAATTTTATTTTGAATTAATGAAATATCGAGAGTATTTAATTATAAAATCTATTTTTTCTCATTACTGTTTCATAAGAAATTCCTCACGTTCCTTTATTTTATATTTGGATATTTGCTTGATTTTTAGTGAAATTAATTGTAAACTATGTATAGAATATTTTCTTTTTTATATAAATGATGAAGTTGCTTTAACTTCATTAATAGAAGTAGTGCAATGTGAAATAATATATTTAGACTTAACAATTTAAAATTAAACTTTATATTTTCACTGATAAATTACTAGTAGTAGAAAGATAATTTAATTTTGATTTATCTATATGATGGAGAGTATTGATTTTTTTTTCAGACAAATGTTTACTTGAAGCTGCTGTTATAGTTACGGGTAGGAAATCTGTACATGATGTTCGTGCTGCGTTAGATGCCAGAAGACCAAGCTATTTAGCATCACGTTCATTCCAAAGCCGTAATCTTACAGCTAGAGAGTATACAAGAAGACGTCAGGTACTTTATTCATAAACTTTACTGGAGGTTTATGTAAATTCCATTGTTATTTTAGTTTTAATACCGGATTTTTCTCTGATATATTCAATTTATTTCCTATACATTGTTTTGATTTCAAATAAACTTGTTAATATAATATTAAAAAGAAGTTATACAATTATTCATACTATAAAAAATCTTAGATATTAATTTATTATTTTGCTAAAAGTCATAATTTAAATGAAAAATTAAGTTTATTATTTTCTCCTAGATATTGTAATTGTCAATATTTCTTATAATTGTTGTAATCAGTTTTCCATATTCTTTTGAACTCGTGTTCATTCTATTTTATATGTGCTGAGCTGGCAATTGAATGTCAAGATTTGGGACTTCAAATCAATTATTTGTGAACTTAAGTCCCATCTTAGGCTTAATTTTTTGTACTAATTCATAGTCCACTATAAACTGCCAGTCCAATTGAATAATCTCTTGCAAGAAAAAGTGGCCTATAATGACAAATAAATCAAACCAAACCTATGATTTCATTAATTTAATAAACAAATGTTACTTTGTCTTTTATATGTAACAAACTAATTTAATGTTTGCATGCTAAAAATCATGCCTAAGCATTTTTTTATGTTTTATTTTATTTATTTTTTTTAATTATGTATTTATTTATTTTTTGATACAAACTTTTTTGCATTTTAAAATATATGTTTTCATTTTTAACAGCTTTCTCTTTCTTTTCAGCATTGCCTATAAGGAGAAATAAATCAAACTAAACCTATGATTGCATTAATTTAACTAGCAGTAAAATATATTTTTTGGCAATGGTGTTTAAAATATGGTGTTATATTATTAGTTATGGTTAAATTTCTCATATCATGATTTTGATACAAAGTACCTAAATTCTCATGAAAAATGTTGCATATATATACATGGGTGTGTGTATAAATATATATGTACCAAAATTATGTGACAAGTTTAACCAGGAATAAAAATATATCACCATATTTTTAACACATGCATCCATGCACCAGGATTAGTGATAATTAAACTTACTTCATAAAAACTATTCTATTGCTTATATAAACTGGTGTTTTTTCCTTAAGTTTAATTTTTCTATTTGATAAAAATCATTTCTCTCCCTCTCAAAAAAAAATAAATAAATAAATACTGTACAATGCAATTGTTACTTTTAATCTGTTTTCTATAAAATACTACAGTATTTTAACTGTGCATTTTTGTAATTAAAAAAGAAATTTGTTTCTTTTTAGTTCAAATCGTTTTAAAAATTTGAAAAAAAAATTATAGGATATAATAAACCAAAATATTTAAGGATTCCTATGAAATTCATTTTATCAAAAAGCCCTTATAAAAGTAAATGTTGAAGATAAGACGTAAAAAAAATTGAATACGTTGAAAAAAAAAATATAAATAGACCAGCTCCAAATATTTCGAACACTTTTGTTGCATCATGAAATTTCTAACAGATCACAAAATGTATAGTGTTTGTGGGTTTGATTCCCAGGTTAGACTTAGAGGATTATAATATTTAAAACAATTTTTAAAATATAAGACCTGGTCTAATTGACCGTCATATTCAAAAAGGACCATTAAGGAATAAACTAATCAAACTAATATTTATAGACAATAAAATCATATTGAAAACTTATGCAATTTATTTATATAAATTGTTTTTAAATATTTTTAGAGAATCAATTATTTGATTTGATAAAACAGTTTAAACTTATATATACATAATTTAATACTAAAACTGACTTTCATAATATATATATATATATTATGAAAGTCAGTTTTAGTATTAAAATCAGTGTGCAACTTCTCTTTAAAATGAGTTTCTTTTTTGGCAAAATATTCGGTGAAAAATAATTTTAAACTGTAGAAATTTCTTGAGCTATATTAATATCATGTCATTGTAATTATAGCTTTTTCACATAGAAGAAAGGCATTTTTATTTGTATGCTAATGCCATTATTTTTATCTGTAATGTATTGATTGCAATTTGAAAATTGTAGGTAACTTATCAGGAGTATAATGACAATAATTTCTAAATCTGGATAATTTATGATTTTACATCTGGTTTTGTTAAATGTTCTTAACTTATAAAAGTATTTAAATATATCCTTTTTGTTTTTATTAAAAACTTAGTGTTAATATATTTTTATTACTTTAACATGCCTTTTCTGAAATTAAATATATTAAATATTTTTATTATTATGTTTTCAGCTACACCGTATAAGTCAATTACTGAGAAACTCATCCTCATCTGATACGTCTGAAGATGAATTAGAGCGACATACATTAACTTCTCGATTTTTCGAGGTCAGATTTATCATTGTTTCATTTAGCAATTATTACTAGTAACTCTGATTAAAAAATATTAAAATTGCTTAAAGTATAATAAATCTTCTCCCCTCCCTGATTTTTAATCTCAAGTTATTAAATTTTTATGACAATTTTTGTGAAGGAAATTATTAAAAGCAGCCATTGTCATCAGTGCTTTTTTAGCTTTTTACCCTGAAAATAATTGTTGTTGGGAATAACTCAAAATCCTTAAAGTCTTATATTTACCCTCTTCCTTTTAACTGAGCAAGTTGATTCATGCTAATCTTTGATGCTTCCATATTGCCCTTTTTACATTTTGTTTTCTCTGTGTTTTAGTTGTGCAACTTGTATCTCAAGTTATAATAATTTTATCATATATTTGTTTTTCCTCTTTTAATGTAATGCATGTTATTTTTTATATTTACTAAATCTGATTCTATTTCTGATAATTATGCATATGTGCTTTTTAAATATCTTTTTATACTCATTTGATGCAGAATTCAATCCACTTTTTTCTCATTAATGTCTTTTGTTCTACTTTAAACATTACTTTTTTTTCATATAACTGAAATGAAAAAAGTAATATGTATATTTTATATTAAACATATTACTTTTTTCCAAAGCATATCATTCTTATAAATATAGATTTATATTTTTACAAGTAACATATATAATATGCTATGGGGTTTTTCATTTTTCCTGTTAAATTCATTAATCTTTTTAATATAGTATATGATGGCATATTTCCTTAACAAGGTGTTATTGAATGCTTCTTTATTTTGATATTAACTGAATAACTTATTACAGTTACTCCATTTTGAGTGGCTCAACTGCTGTCTGAATGGATAATTCTGACCTTCCATTCTACAGTTCATGAATTCAAAGTCTATTAAACTGTAAGTTGTGTTCCAGTATCCACATATGCCAAGAGTGATAATAGTTTGACATATCAAGCTTTTTTAAGTGATATAATTTCATGGTTTAGCTTTTTATTAACAAAATGAAGTCCATTCTATTCCTGTTTTAATAAGTTTACGTGTTCTGAAGCTCTTGAAACCAATGAAAATCTATGATTGATGAATTAGTTGAAGATTTTTTCTTGCATCAAGAGACTACCGTTCTCTGCATGCAGTCCACTCTAAATCAGACCTGTTAATCCAGTTGGCAATTTTAAAATACTCCTTCAAATAAGTGCATGTCAATAGGTGATAAAAATCCAGTGTTTCCCCGTATTAACAAAGGCACTCAGGGGAATTTATAGTAGAGATATATGCTTGAGCTGTACTGACATCTCTGTTACTCATTTAGCACTACCTTGAAGGAATGTGTTGAAGGCTGAAGATGAAATGGAGGTATTACTTAAATACCTCACTTTACATGTTATCAGCATTCTCTGTTGTATGACATGATCATACCACTGCTATGGAAAAGGAGGGATGCTGTGTATAACAAAAATGACTTTCACCAACAATTTCCAATATCTCTATTGCATGTTTCAATTATTCTAAACATTATGTTGTTGGAACATGCTGAGAAATTATCCTGAATTGCTGTATCTACCATACAAAAATATAACATAAGAAGTATTGGCATTGACTCTAAGTAGCTTTGTTTCACTATTGGGCCGATTTGTTACAAAAAAATTAATTTGCCAATTTTTCAAAAATTTTATTTCATTCCTGGAAAGGAATGCAAACATGCTTTTCAACCATGAATTGTAATTTATTTAGCATATAAAGACTTATAATTATTTTTTACTGTAAATTTTGGCTGCCAGTACCAAACAGCTGAAATATGACCTACAACTATTTAGTTATTATCTCCATGCTTTCTTATGTTCAACTTCATTCTGAAGGAGCAGCTGAACATCTTGAGGTTCAAATCTTGAGACCTTCAGTTCAAATAGCTGGTGGATTCCACACATAAATTGTGGGTGTTTGTTGTTTGATATCCTCTTTCAGAATTTAAAAATGTTTTTGATTGTTTTAAACCTTTTTTTTCAGTTGTACTATCACCTAGTGTGGGAATTGAGTCGGCGACTTTCATCAGTAGTTTCAATTCTCATCTCATGGATATACTAACTTAATCAAACTAAAATATTGCATAATTTCTGCTATAAAAGCTCTTCAAAAACTAGAGATAAATTCAGAATGCCACATCTCTAGAATTTTTAATAAATCTGAAGTTTACATGTTTCTGAAAGATTTTCCCAATTTTTTTCAAGATTTAATTTAAAAATACAAATAATGTAATTTTAATTTTGAATTTTTCTAACTGGAACATTCATTAACATTAAACAATTTCTTACTAATCCTATTATGGCGTGAATATTGGATTTTTCTGTAAGAGAATTTATTAATTAGCTATCCAATGATTGTGCAACTGATTTTGTGATTTGTGTCAACCAAAAACTCAAGAGTCAGAGTTTGTATACTCCTGGAAAAGTGGGACTTGTTTTCTAAAAATAACTTTCAGTGAAAATGTAAAATAAAAATCTGATTTCTGTAAATCTATTAAAGATAAAAAAAAATATTTCTCTTTCACTGTTGAGTTACAAAAATCATTACAGTCTTGAAGGCATTGTGGCCTGTAAGTAATAATGACAAAATTCAATAATGAAGCTAAAATATATATAAAAAAATTATATTAATTATATATTGTGCCTGTTATGAAATTTCATTGTAGATTTTAAAGAATAAAACTGGTGCCATTGATTATTATATAGTTTCATTTTAAAATGAAATCCTTTGTGTCATTGGTATATCAAATAGTGATTAAAAGATATTCTATTTTTAATCATTTCAACATATTAAGAGTTTAAAAGCAGAAATGAAAGCAATCATAAAAAGTCTCGTTTTATCTGATTAGAATTTTAGAATGAACATTGCTTTTGTAAGTTAAGTAAAGAAAATAGTTTCAATAACTTGAATAACTTGTGCAACTTAAATTTTCTTTGAAATAAAAATATCATCAAATTATTTTTAAAATAAAAGTATTGAATTCTGTAAAATAATGGATTTGGGGTAGTATATATAAATTTACATTGTTTATGACTCGGAATAAATTTATGTATATTGTTTCAAAATAGTAAACAATTAATGCCATAGTTGATAATCAATAACTATAATCAAATTTTTATGAACTACATCAAAATAATTGTATTATTTTTTTCATTTATGTATATTTTAGTTTAAGAATGAATATTTTAAATGTCGTAACATGGAACCCTTACCTTTTTATCATAATGTTAGGGTAAACTTTTCAAATTCCTTTATTCATACTAATTTAGCTAATGGTTTCTAATGATTTTTTAATATTTCTGGTTGTCATTTTTTTAGAATAAAATAAGAATTAATTACTTTATTACATTGAGAAAAATGTTTTATTTTTATAGCTTGAAATTTTAAATTTCAATATTTTTTTGTATTTCCTTATAGTTGTACCAAACATATGAATCACAAATTTCCAAATTTGGGTTTGCTAATATGTTGAATAAAACTGTGCCAACAATTATAACTCCGGATCAATTCAATTCAACAATTTATTTATTCAACTTTCTGCTTTTAGATATGGATGCTTGTAGTGGTTTCAGCTTAAATCAAGAATCATTATTAAAGTAGCTCACTTTTGCAAAAAAAAAAAAAAAAAAAGCATTGGAGCAATAAATTAAAATGAAACTAATTTATAATTTTTTAGGTAGGATAATAAAATAGGAAAAAATATAATTATAAATGTAGAGCTATATTCAATCTTTATAGGAAAACATTCATTATATTAGTTTATATACATAATTTTATTAATATATTAAAAATTTTTCTTTTTAAATTTGCTAAAATATTTTTAATAGATATAACTTAATAGTTCAATATGAAAATTCTCTTTAGGTTACTTTTTCTGAAAAAATTACTTTATCACTTGAATTTGTATTTTACATATGATAATATACAATTTTGTATCCTTTCTTATTTTATTTAGAATCACTTACCAGTGGCAAATAATGAATCTCCATTAATGAGTACAAAACTGAGAAATGAATTTTTTCGTGCTCGAAATCAACAATTAATTTCTTCTTCTTCTGCTACAATTCCATCAAATGTGCTAAGCGTCTATTCTGCGGTAGATTCTGATGAAGGATATGGTGACTTCAGGTAAGAAGAAAATAAGTTTTTTAAAGATTTATTAAATTCTATTTATATTATTATTTTTATTACCTTATAGTTTTCTATTATTACCTTAAAACTTTTGTTTAATTTAATACTGCTGCATAACATTGCTACATAGGTACCATTTTCCTGTTCTGTTGATGAGTTTTGGTCTTTTCAAAATTTTAAAAGTAGATTTCCCATTGAATTATTCATTCTATTGAATTTTATGAAATTCTTAAATTTCTAAGATAGAATTTCATAAGAAAATTTTATATTAGAAATATGAGATTTCTCAACCAGCTGTAATACAAAAATAAATTTCTTTTTACCAATGTTCTTCTAACTTGATATGTACTACGTGACATTTCCTTATCCTCCTCAACCAATTGAAATGAGTTACATGTGATGCCATCATTTGATGTTTAAATGGCGGCTTGTCCTTTTTGGACCTTGCGCCAGAAAACCCAACCAACCAACCAACATTGATGTTTAAATGTTTGCTACTATTTTTAAATTAGCAATTTTATTCAAGTCAATTATAATTAATAAGGAAAATGTTCGTTTTTGTTTATTACTTCGTAGTTGGAATTTTGAATCAATATAATATTTCTCAGTTAATTTTAAATATTAATTATTTTGATAATGCAATGAAAAATAAATGATGCTGAGTTTGCTAAAAGTAATCAAAATGTATATGTATTCATTTATGTGTCTGGTGTCAAAAATTTCTATTTTTGTAGTCAAGAAAATCAATTGTGAAGTTAAGAATATTCTGTAGGAACAATTAATGACTTTATTTTTGAAGTAGTGGTATTGAATGTGTCAAAACTAAAACTTGTTTAAAGTAAATTGTTGGTTTGAGAACTTAAGAGTTGAAAAGTTATTAAATTTTTTCACAAATTAACAAAGCTAAAATAAATTTTTTCATTTAGATATATTTTTAATAATTGTCAGATTTCTATTTATATTTTAAAATATTTAGGAAGCAAATAATATTTTGTGCTGGTTAGTTTATTCAGAGTAATCCCTATGCAATGCACTTTTTCTGATAAACAAAAGTCAACAAAGCACGTTTGAAAATTTGTTATGTGCATATAATATGTGCTTTTGACTTCTTTTTACATTTTGTTAAAATTTAAATGTATATTAACTTCTACTTATGCTTGTTATATCTTTAGCATTCTACCTGAAACTATAGCTGTTTTTTAAAATGTCAATCATGATTTCTTTGAATGAACCGCCACTTCTTGGACTGTATTGTGTTTATCTTGCATATAACACTTATATATTTTTTAATCTCTTATATCAATTGAAAGCGTGTAGTTGAAATAATGTTTTGCTTTGTGTCCATAAACTTGTTGTAACATTTTCTGTGTATTTCACTAACTACTAAATTTAAGAATTTTATTTCCCCTTCCTGTTCAGTCTTTGCTGTTTTCTATTTTTTTCTTCTTTTTCTTATTCCTTGAAGCAATTGTAATGTCTATTAATTTTCAAGAAAGAAAAACTGTAGCATTTTTGAAAATTAGAACATTGGCTCATTGAAATGCCTTTAAACAATAAACTCATTGAAATTATGTATTGTTAAAATTGGTTAAAATTGAAAGTGTTTATTAAAATGATAAACAACTTGCATAAACCAAGAACCTCAACCAAATATCAAGAAATAAATAAGTAAATAAACATTTAATCAACACATTTTAACGGTCACCCATCTGTACTCCTCCATACTTAGTATGTTCAGTGCTTTTTTTATTTAATAATAAATAATGTAACAATAATCATCATAGAAAATAAAACAAAAATGTGTGATAATATTAAATGTTTATCTAATCCTTAGTATGTAAATAATATCTAAGAATAGAAGTAAAATTTAATTATATTAAAATTCTATTTAGAAAATTAAGATATTGTTTAAAATCTGTACAAATTGAAAATTATGAAAAGATATTCTTTGTATATTTTATTTTGTTGTATAATATTTTCCTGTGTATAATTTATGGATTACATGTTGAAAGATTTGAAAAATTTCTGTGTTTGGCTCAAATCTCACTGAGAGAATAAATAAACCATGCCTACAAAGTGGGCTCATTCGTCGGTATATTTTATGAATTTAATATTATTGGCAAATAAATGTCATACATAAGTTTTTAGATTTGCTGTGGGAATTCAAGTGTTTTGTAAAGTGTTTCTAAAAAAGATGTGATGAGTCACCACTGAGTATACCCCCAGTGAGGGAACCGAATGACTTAGAATATGTATTGAGAAGAGCAATGAGAGTAAATAAAGTATAGTTTAAAAAAAAAAAAAAAAGCAGAAATATAATCACGAGTAAAATTTTCACTGTGCCATAAAGTATAATAAATTTGTAGATTATATATGATGAGAATAATATAAGAAAAATTATCAAATATAAAATACAATACTTGATATAATATATTATTGATCACTATTCAATAAAATATAATGGAAATTATTTTATAGGAGATGCAATACCAAACATATTATATTATTGATTGCTATGCAATAACATATATTTATTTTAAAGTTGTGCAAGATAAATAAAATATAGTAAAAATTATTTTACACAGGATGCAATACTGAACACAATATGTTATTGATCATTCTGCAATAAAATAATGTATGATTATTAATTAAGATATCTAAATATATGCAAGTTTATCTGGAAAATGCACTTTCTATCACTTTTAGTCATGATAGGTTTCTTGACATTCTTGCTTCCTGTATTATTCGTATCTGTATCACTGATATCTTGTTTGGATTCCTTTAAAATATATGCTGGTTTTATTCAATCTAAAGAAACTGTTGAACAGCTTTCAGTTGCATGGTGATTGTTTTTGGTAATCGTGGAAGCGCCTTGTGTGATCTGGTGTACGTTTGGCTTAAAGGAGGTTGTTGATGGTCAGTGCACAGGAAAATATGAGTGCAGTGTTGCAAATCTGGATGCACAAAAATAGGATTTCGTCCATGTCTCTTCTAAAAATTACTTGCTGTCAAATTTGTTAAACATATCCATTGGAAAATGAGATTTTCTGTAGACAAGTTTGGCACAAGTCAACTGTAAATCGTTCTTAAAGGCAGTTCTAATTCCTAGTAATATGATGGGCAATGTGTATGTCAAACTAGGATTTTCATGGGCCTTTAAAGAATTTTTCATATGCCAGTGAAACCTTTTGATGATACCATTTGATATCAGGTGGTATGCTGTAGAGCATATCCGATTGGTACCAGTAAGGATTAGTATTTCATGGAAAAGTGTGGATTCTAGTTGTCTTCTGTGGTCTGTAATGATTTGGATCTCTACAGATCTCGAGATCCACACTTTGAAAAGAGCTTTACATGCTGTTGAAGCTTTGGCATCAGGAATAGGAATAGCCTCTGACCATCTGATAAAATGATCGATGATTGTGAGGTAGTATATATTACCATCACTTGGAGATAAGGGTCCTATTAGATCAAGATGAATTTGCGAGAATCCAGCGAGGCAAAAGTACACAGTGGAGTTTTTGTATGTTTGTGAATTTTGGAATGTTGACAGGGCTCACAACATTTTACTTGTTCTGATATTTATATATGTTGGGCCAAATGTATCGTCAACTAATCAACTTTTTAGTTGCGAATATTCCTGGATGAAAAGTCTGTGTAATTGTTTAAAACTGATTTGGCGATATGCTTTTGGAACAAATGATCAAAGTTTGCCTTTCTATATCTCACAATATACTATATTTTCCTGTATATAATCAGCAGCAGCGTATTATCCGCATGAGCTTTATTTATTTATTTATTTTTTTTAAGTAAAAGGAAATCCTATGTGATTTGCAATTTTTTTTCGGCGAATAATCTAAAGTACTGCTGATAATATGGGTGTCACATAAAATAGAAAATGCTCAGCATGATTAAAACTATAATAAATTGTACAGAAAAAAGCATTTAGTATAAAAAGGTCTCTTTGGGTCCATCTCATCACAAAAAGCAATAAACTTGAGATGAAAGCACGAGATTGATCAAGAGCGATAATTTTGAGAAGATTCTTGTAAAACTTATCGATATTTAGCTTCTAATAACTTCTTAAATGATGTTAGACATATTAATTAATATATATATATATATGCTACATTAAAATTTAAATGAAAGAAATGGATTATTTACATATTGCATATTTTATACATTTTTCTTTTATACCGTGTGTCTTTGTTTAACACGTTGTTTAACGTCACTTCACATTAACACGTTTTTAGCCTTTTTTATTTGCTTTCGCTATAGCTTTTAATTTAAAATCTGCTGTGTAACTTAAAAGTTTTCGCTTCCATATGACGATATACAAATTTGAAAATTTTCAAAACGAAATAGCTACAGTCGAGACAAATTGCAAAATGATGTTAGTGAAATGCAACTGTAATATCTTTACAAAGAACCAAATTCGTTTTTGAATGTAATTGGACAAAGCTGATTATAGCTTAAATTACTCAGATGTGTCTTAGTACCACCTGTTATTTATTTTATTAAACATGAACAGTATTTCTTTCAAAACTTTCTTGTAAGCTTTTTTGATGGAGAATATTTTTATCAGTTAGTCTGCTGTAGCGTATAATACACGCAATTAAATTTGGAACTTTTTTAACACATAATCCGTGGATTATATGCAGAAAAATACAGTAATTACACATTTAAAATAGGAATAAATGTTTTCTCCAATTTAAAGGAAGATAGGTTTTGAAGTAGTAATTTTAATTCTGAATCATTTTCTCAAGGACAAATTATTCAAAATTTAAAGGAAAGGTAGAGATATTGTCTATTTCTATGTGGGATAATGTATCTGCCACTTCATTGTCTGTGCTTTTAGTGTGATGAATATCAGTTAAAAACTGTGAAATATAGTTGAGATGCTTAGAATTTATATGTTTGTTTTTAAACTGTATAACTCTCTTGTCAAGAGGCTACTCCAAAGTAATTATGTTAATAATTGAAATTTTGTGAGGTCATTGGTAATAAAATGAGTTATATAGAATTATAAATGATCAATTAAATCTTTTATTTTAGAAAGTAGAACATAGCTGTTCTTCATAAATAGCATTATTTATCCATTGTTTTTTATTTCTCTTAATAAGTTTTAATGTATTAAAGTATCTCAACTAAATTGTTTTTCCAGTGGTAAGAGGTGGTTTGCTGTGTTAGCTATTTTTGTGCCTAATAGAAAAACTTAAATTATATTTGTAAGGGTCTGTGCTTTTTTTGTGATTAATAAATAATATAATATTAGTGTAAATTAAAGAATCATTTCATTTATTTTCATTAACAGTATTCATTAAAATTTAATGAATAACAAAGTACTTTCACTCTTCTGATATTCATTTCAGTATTCTCAAAAGCACTTTCATTGAAAAACTTATTGAATGAAAGTTCGTGGCCTTTGAATTTTTTAAGATACTTTTTTGTCACTTATATTAATATTGTGATTCTTATCTCAATCTTTCAAAAATGTGAATTTTTAAATTTGTGTATTTAGTTATATATACATATACTATTGTTATCCACAATAATTGAAAATGTGTTCTGGAAGAAATTGAAAGTATGTGTTTTGCATTTAATATAGTAAGGAAACACTTTTAGTGTTAAAACCATGTGACTCTTCCTGAAATGTAAATATAAAAGTTCTGCGTGTTGGGATGTTGGACTATTATTTTTTTCATTCAGAAACCACTTTAACTCATAGAGGAGGGTAACAGAATCACATTTTTTCTTTCAAAATAGACTGCAGATGTTTACATCCAAAAATTGACTGAAGGTGTGTGCTTCAGAATCCTCTGTTTCTTAAACAGTGAATTATATATTCAATTTAACCCTATACTACATAGGAACCGTTTCCTTCAGTGAAGCTTTTATTTTATTTTCGACATCTCCTGTGTTTATATATATTTTAAATTTATTGTAGTAAAAATGATTTTAGTATATATATATATGTGTGTGTGTGTTTTTTTCCAGAATGTCTTCTCCACCCTCATCTGAAAACTTTGATGTAGTTGGTAGTATTCTTCAAAGTCAAACTCTTTTGCATAGTTCTGATGTTTTAACTTTGTCAAGAAGTGGAACTTTATTCCAAAATTCTAAAATTGTAAAAAATCAATCTACCATTAATTTAAGCTCATCACCAATATATAATAATGAAGATAATAATAGCAATGATAGCTCTACTCAAAATTCCGGCAGTACATCTCCACTTATCAATAATGCTGTTGGAAGGCAAATACCACTTCATTCCACTCAGAATAACTCCTCCAAGTATGGGGAGACTCCTCGGCAGAATTATACTTGCAGCTCATCTTCTGCTCCAAGAGAACGATCTTTAAGTTATGATGAATGTATTCTTTCTAGGTCAGCAATAGGAAGTGGTGATAGTGAACGTTACAATGAGCCTAATTCTCCCATGTCTCAGAAAAATTTCTGTTCTACTTCTATCTCTGATGACTTGAAGAAAACTCTTTCTGCTAGTAAAGATTCTAATAAAGGCCATCATAGTGAAGAAGAAGTGGACATTTACAGTGATATAGAGTCTGTGGGTGAAGAAGACAACTCCATGTCTGATAAAGTAGAGCCCCTAAGAATGTCCTACAGGTGTGAAGAATCTCAACTCAGTGACACTAATGATGTAAGTGACTCTGATAATGAACTTGTTATTGATGAAGATGTGCCTAATGAAGAGGAAAATGAAAAATTGAAAGAGACACTGGGATTTAAGTTTTCAAAAAATGACTGTCCCAATCCTAAGAGTGATGTAGGGTGTGCTGATCAAGAAATGGAAGATGGCTATCGAGCTGATACAGAGAATGACTATCCTGCTTCTCCATTTCCTATTGAAAAATATCATAACTATACTGATAAATCATCTGAACAAGTATCATGTGAAGAAAAAGCTGCAGATTCATTGCTTGAAAATAAGAATGAGTCTTCTAGTGATGTTGAGCCTCAGGAAAGTGACATAGATGATGATGAAAATTCTTTGGATAGTACGAGAAAAAGTTTTCAAGGTGGTGGAAGCACTTCATGTAGTGTGAAATCCTCACCTAAATCTGTCACTCACTGTGAAAATAGTGCTTCAAATGAAAATGAGTTTTGTGAAAATTCTTGTTTAGAAAACGAAAGTATGAAACGTACTGTTAATGATGGCTCAAACCATGATAATAACAACACAAATGATTCAGAATCTCAAGAGGAAGTTGAATTCAATGAAAATAATTCTTGTAAAAGTGATTCTATTTCTCAAGTTGAAGAACCATATAAGCACAAAAAATATAATTTCTCTGTTACTAGCGAACAGATTGATGAACAAAGTCAGGCAGAAGACTTAGATTCAAATGAAAATTCCCATAATAATGGAAACTCTAATTCTAGTTTTACACAGTTCCCTCTCAATAGTGAAAGAATTGAATTAGAGTCCATGGCATTGTCACCAAGTAAAAATAACTCTCATTTCAGCTTTGCTTGTTCCAGGCAAAATGCAAACAGTTGTGGAGCAGAAAATTGTGCAGATTCTTATGACTCAAATTGTACATATTCTCAAGTTGGAAATAGTTCTGCTTTTGATTTTAAGTGCAACCAACAAGATTCAAAACAAAATGAAACAGAAGAATGTATAGATTCAAATGAAAATTCTCAAAATGAACCTCATTCTAATCTTAGTTCATCAAAATATGAACAAAATGCGGATGGAAGTGAAGTAGAACTTCCTGATTCAAATGAAAATACCAGAGCAGAGAATACCTCTCATTTTGGTTTTGTTAGTGATCAACAAAATGCTGATGGCAGTGATATGGAAGACCTTGTTGATTCAAATCCAAATTCTTGTAAAGCTCCATTAACTAGCAGTGTGACAACAGAGACAATTAATATTTCAAACGATGAAACAATGAAATCTGAAAACGAAGATGATTGTGATTCTTTTGAAGATGCCAGTACTCCTTGCTTGGATGAAAACCTTGAGGGAGAAATTGAAAATTCTCCAGTTCGAAATGTTTGTTTTGAAAACCGTGACTTTTCTAGAACTCCAGATTATGAATATGAAACTTTTTCTACACAGAATAATCATAATGTTGACAATAAGCAAAAGAAGCTAGTTGAAGTGGAAGCTAATAAAGATGAAGTTGATCTTGGTATAGAAGATATATCAGAAGCTGGAAGTGAAGATTTAGATGAATTTCCTGAAGATGCTCCTGCTAACATGAAGGATATGCACACTACTTCTATTGATGATGGGTGTGCTCAACATGCCTTAGAACCAGGCCATAAATTTTTTTCTCCATCTCATTTAAATCAAACTTTTGAAGATCAAGAGGAAGGAGAAATAATTGAAGATAAACCTGCTAGAATAAGTGACAGAAAATGCTCTAAGCATGATCGCTATTATGATGATAGTACTGAATATGGAGAATTAGCTCCTCGAATGAGTATATCTGATTTGCCAAGAATTCCTAAAATCAAAAGAAACCGAGAAAAAGACAATATACCTGAAGCACTTTCATTTGAAACTAAGCGAAGCAGTGTATTGAGTAGGGTTGATCTTGGTTCCGGTGATGTCAGCTGGAAAAGACTTTCAAAGCATACAAGAGAACGAAGCTATCGAGATGGACGACCAAAAGACGAACGTTTGTTATATAGAGAAAGAGAAACAAGAAATAAAGAGAGGAAAACATTAGACAGTGGGCGAAGAACCGAAAGCAAAAATAATGAAAGAAGACATGAAGACAAAAAATGTTCTGATAAGTCAAAGAGTGAATCAAGATCTCGTAAAAATGACAAGACGAAAGAGGTAGAGTGGGAATATTCTGAGCGAGATAAACGAAAATCTCATAAAGATCACAAAGAGAAACATTCTAAAGAAAAGCATTCCAAAGATAAAAAGCATGATAAGGCTAGACATTCTAAAGATGAAGCAAAATATGAAAGAGACAAAATTAAAGAAGAAGTGCGATATGAAAGGGAAACCAGATATGATAAGGAAGACCGATTTGAAAGAGTAACATATGAAAAGAATAAAGGAAAGGAAAAAGAACATAAAAATAAACGAAAGGATCGCAAAAATGATGGAAATAAGTCAAACAAAGAACATTCCAGGGAAAAACATAAACATGTTCATAATAATGAAGGTTTTTCTGATAAGCAAAGAGAAAGAGAAGTAAGAAAAATTGATGATAAATTAAAAATTGTAGTTGAACAGAAAGAAAAGGAGAAAACTAAAAGCAAAGATAGAAAGGAGGCAAAATATGAGAAGGATCTTCATCAACGGAAACGAGAAAGTGGAACTAATTTGTATTCTGAAATGACTTCCATTGAATCTAAAGAAATTTTTGCTAAAGGTGATAGTATTATAATAAATGTAAGTTTCAATCGTACTTCTTCCCCTAAAGATATTCCTTCTTCTGATGGTCTTGATATAAATTCTTCAGATCAAAAATTATCTGTAGATGAATTTGATCAAAATGGAAGCCTTAATGAAGATACTAAATCTAAATCAAAGAATGTTTCTGATAAAACTAAGTCTAACTTAGATTGTATACCTGTTAAAAGACCAGCCACACCACCTGAACGTCCAGTTCAAGTCTTGTCTGTTAGTGAAAGCTATTGGCAAGGTGGAGAGGATCCTGATGGCAATAATTCTGTAACTTCTGAAAAATCAGAAGAAGGTACTCATCTTGAAGATGAAAATGATTTAATGGAATTAGCAGATGAAACTGGTAATTTTTCTAATACTTCTAATAGTTCAGATGCACTTCCTTCAGCAACAACTGCAAAAGAGACAGAGCAAGAAGGGGACATAAAATCAAGTGCTCCTGAAGAAAACACTGATAATTTTGTAGAAAATGATAATTTTGCTTTAAAAAGACGATCTCCTCGTTCTCCACCTTCACCAGCTGACAATGATAGCTATGATCCATGTGAACCCACAAGAAGTCCTTCTCCACCACCTCCTATTCCTCCTCCCTTACCATTGACAAACCCTAAGCCACCTCCATCACCAGAACTTCCTCCTTTGCCTCCTGAACCTGAACCTATTGATACAATTCCTGAAGAAAGTCTTCAAGCACAGCCTGAATTCAACATTCCGAATGCTGTTGCTTCAAGTGCCCCTCAGCCAGTAACAGTTGAAACTCAAACACCTAGTTCTCTAGCATTCACAGGGATGTTATTACCACCACCAAGTTTTTTTTCATCAACAACAAATAGCTTACCAAACATTTCATCCTTACTTCCTCCAAGAACTATGAGTTATCAAGTTAGTAATTCAAATGTTATTCCTCCTAATCACATGTCTCAAGTAATGGGTGGAAATTTTTTGCCGTCACAAATGCATGGAGGAACTACTCTTCCTCCTCCACCTAATCCACCTACCATTCCTCATATGACATCTGTACCACCACCTCCACCACCCCCATCTGCCATGGCTTTGATTTCTCAAGTAAGACATCCACAGATCAATGTTCAACCTCCAATGCCACCAACTTCTTTGTTTCAAAATTTGGGAATGGCTCATGCCATCAACATACCCCAGTTACAGTTGCCACCACTGCCTCATCTCCCTCCTAATTTATGTGCAGCTTTAGCAAATCATCAATCACCATTGACATACACCTCTCAAAATCAGCCAACCAGTCTTCCTGTTAACTTAAATCAGCAAGGCTCGAGAATTATGTTAACACCAAGTCAGATTTCGCTCATGCCGAATCAAAATATTAGCAATTCTAATAAACCACATGTTATGTCTATATCACAGATGCTATCACATTGTCAGAATATACCTGTGAGTTCTGCACAAAAACTAGAAGAGCCTTCAAAACCTTCAACTCCTACTGAAAAGAATGAAGTTGTGGATATGGATGTTGATTCTCCATATTCACCAGGAGATTGCTCAGTTGATAGTGTTAATGATTATTCTCCTACAGGTTCACCTTTGCCCTGCACTCCTAAGAGTACTGGGGACATTTTTGACACGCTATTCACTGCTGCGGATGCCAGGACTTCTGAGAAACGAACTCATGATTCTGCAGCTAAAAGTGAACGCTCAAAATCTCGCCCAGGTTCTAAAACTGCACATGAAACTCCTTCTAAGAAACTTAAGCATGATCATAGGGGGGATTCTAAAGTACGACACTCTGTGAGAATGCAACTAGAAAAGAACAAAAAATCTCGTAAAGAGCAAAAAATAGCTGAAAAAATTTCAAAACTGGACGATTCTCAATTAAAAATTTTGGATGATCTTCCCAGTTCTGCAGTAGAAATGCAAGTAAAAGAAAAAGTAAGATTTTATTTTTTTAGTTTAATAGTATTCTGGTAGCTTAATTATAGATACATCTAGAATCAATTATTGGAAATAAAAAATATATTTTATAGAAAAATAAATGTTTTTATTCTTGACATCCCAATTTAAATTACTTAGCTATATAATCTTCATTAAGTATGTGTAAAATTTATTATTAAAGTATTTGAGAAAAAAAGGCATCACATTAAAATATTTCAGAGATTCTCAGTTAATAAATTATAATTATTTATTTTTATTCTCTTACTTTTTTAAATGTGCATGTATTATTGTTAAAATATACATTGACTTATATTTAATTATAAATTGAAATAAAGGAATTTTTGTCATAGAAGATTGATTAAAATTTTTATGATTTCGAGTTAGTCTTATATTTTTAGATTACATTTTAATTTATACATTCATTTTCTGTGTTATTGTGATTTAATTGTTTCTAAATTCTGATACAAGAATAGTTCTTGTCAGTCTGGTTAATGGCAATTCTAGTAACAAGAGCCATTTCTTTTATATGGTTATAATGAATTGGCATTACTTAAGATAGTACTTCATTTTATTCTCATGGCATTCAGTAAAATAAAGCTCATTCAGAAAAGTTAGTAGGAGATACTCTTGTAGTTGACATAACTTAAAAATCTTGGTTTTGTAAAAATAAAATTCTTCTTTTGAGATAAATTGCTCAACTTATTTGACATTGTTTGGCTTATGTAACTCTTATAAACCATGATGAATCGTATTCTTCTGCGAAATTTGGAAAATAATTCAAAAGAAATATAATTCACATAAAAATATATAAATTATTAACTATCTAAATACATCTGAAAATGTGAATGTAAATGCATCTGAAATCATTGAAATAGTGTCAATATTTGACTGTTTTACAAAAATAAGTAGTCTCTTAAGAAATAATGTAATTTGCATCTTACGTGACATTAAAAATTAAGTTATTGTAAATTTCTCTCATTTATTGGTTCATTCAATTAACAGTAGCAGCATTTATTTATTTAAAATCAATATTGCTAGAAATCATTTATTTAGATGCAGAAACCCAAATATTTTATAGTGCATTTTTAAAGACTATTGATATTGTAGATAAGTGAAGATTAATTTTCTGCTGTTATTTTTAATACATTAAAATCCATCAATTGTGTTCATAATATTTCATATTTTATATAAATAAATGTTACTTTTAATACCCTCATGTATTATTAACTTTTCACAGCATTTATAATAACACTTTAGTATAAAAATTAAATTCAAGTACGCTTTTTATAAATTCTAGAATTCATCAAGAAATTTTCTACTCTTCTAATAAAACCCCTAAAATTGAAGGCGCTAAAAAATTTTCATTTAAGTTATGTGTGTGTGTAAGAAATAGAGTAAAATAAATATAAACTGTGCAAATGTATTGATCCGAAAATTTAATTTTAAATTTATATCTTCTTTTATATTCTTGCCCTGATATCAATTTCATTCTATTCTATACAGCCATTCCCAATTCAATGGTAAGCAAGATATAACAAAACATATCAAGCAAGATCGGGGAACCAAATTAAGAAATTTTTTACATAGTTACATGTGACTATTTTATTTTCTCAATTTTTCTCTGGTACATATGTAAAATACTGGCTACCAAGAGAAAATATTGCACCAAGCAACACCATTTTTAGCCAATAATAGATAACAAATACAATTAGTCACCAATAAAATATCATTCTTTTTAGATTTTTCTTTTAAAAAAATTTCTTTTTGTTGCTACTTTAAAGATACCTTTGTGTTTAATTATTCCCTGCAAATAAACTGGAACATATATTTGTATGTTCTAAAAATTAATCTTAATATTTTTAATTAACTTTTAGTTTAAATTCTCTTAATCATTTGGAAATAATTTGAAATTATTTCGTGTCAATTACACAGAATTTATGTAAATTTTTTCAAGTTGATTGAACTTTACACATGCATCTTTTCTTTTTATAAACTCAATTTTATTAACTTAATTTTTAATTCCTTCAAGTACATAAAATAAGTAATTACAATAATTATAAATCTGTATTTTAAAAATAAGATTAATATGAGTAATTTTTTGGTGCAAATTCAGAATTTCTTAAAACTCTTCAAATTAATTTTTCAAAATGAATTTAAATAGCCCGAAATTCCCTAATAAAGAATTTTTTAATATTTTATTCTACTTGTGTTTAATAATATTTAAAAAAGTGTCTTTAAAATAAAAATTGCTGATAATTTTTCAGATTTAAATAATAAAGGTAACGTTTTTAGAATTTTTCCCTGTATTTGACTAAATTGAAACAACACAAAACAAAAGATTTGTAGGCATTTAAAATGAAAGATGCTAATAATACCTTTAAAAGTTATTAATTGTCATGTCTAGACAAAACAATTGTCAACATTTTTATTAATCATTTACCTAAAATATGCAACCATTCTCAATTCTATCATTTAATTAGCATTAAGTAATCTGTATTCATAGAAACTTTTATAAATAATGTTATGTTACAAAAAAGTCATCTTAAAACTTGAGGTCATTGAAAGATGTCAAAAGTAAAGTAAATGATTTATCTTTTAAAGATTAATTCATAAAGTCAAACAATTTAGTCTGCCTCCTCATGTCCTAAATGTTTAAGTTATTCATGTTCTACTTTAATTTTTAATTCTCCATAGTTAAATAATTCTCAACAAATTTAAGAAGGACAAATCAATTATGATGCTGTACATATCTTATCATTTCATTCAACTTATAATTTATATAAAAACGCATATTTTTGTATTCTCATAAATAAATACTGCTAGAGCTTGTAATTTTTTGTCTGTTATTAAATTCAAGATAGTGCAAGAAAAATATGTTAAGTGCTTTCGTTACTCAACAATTATTTTTTCCTCTAATGTTATAAAACTTTGAAATATGCTAACATTTTTATTTATATTTTCAGTTTCTGAAGAAATTAAATAGACAAGAACGTGTTATAGAAGAAGTGAAATTAGCATTGAAACCATATTATAAATCACGTGATGTTAATAAAGAGGAATACAAAGATATACTTAGGCGAGCAGTCCCTAAAGTAAGAGTAATTTTAAAAATGGATAAATGAATTATTAATCAGTTTTTAAGAAGCTATAACTTTTTCCTTTAATTACATTGCAATATATTTCACAATTTTTTAAATATTTTATTTTATAAAATATCAGTGTTATTCAAATAAATATGAATGCTAAAATGTTTTTTAATTTTTATTTGCACAATTTCATCATATTTTGATTTTTCATCAGAAATATTAATGACAATTATAGATGTTTTCTTGTTTATATTGGGTTGTCTAAAAAGTTTGTGCTGAATTTTGGTAGGTAACATCAGAAAAGACCTGAATCCCAATTTTGTTGTTTAAACACAAAAATCATTCGTGAAAGTGTTTGTTGTCCGATTTATTTGCAGTCCAAACTGTTCGTTAATTAATCAGCCACTGTATTTTACAAAAACTTTGGTTACAAAATATCATTTTTATCAATTTTATACACCTTAGTTTTATATTCCGATTCCTTTGACCAAAAGGGCAAAAATGACACATGAGCAGCAAATAAAATATGTCCTGTTGATAGAGTAGAGGCTGTTGCCAAATGAACTATGCTAGAGTAGTTTGCTCAGCTTAAAGCTGGAAATTTTGGTTTTGTAGATCAAGGACATCTGAGTAGGCCCTCCACCACAGACGAAGATATGATTAAAACAGAAATTGATAATAACTCATGCCTGAACATTACGTCAATTAGTAGCAATCCTAAATAAATCTAAATCAACTATCCATGACCTTACTGGGAAACTTGGCTACATAAACCCCATTTGCAACTTGCTTTACAAACACAACAAGGAGACACCATTTCTGAAACAATTAGTGATGGGGAATGAAAAATGGATAATTTAAAAAAAAAGCATTCAGCTTAAAAGAACTTGTAAAAAGTATGATGAACCACCTTTAGTCACCACTAAAGCTAGACTTCATCTGAAGAAAGTAATGCTCTGTGTCAGATGGAATTGAAAAGGAATCTTTTATTATGAGCTTTTGCCAAATAATGAATTCAGAAAAGTATTGCTCTCAACTGGATAAATTGAAGGTGGCAATCGAACAAAAACATTTAGAAATAGCATCATATTTCATTAAGACAATGTCCAACTTCATATTTTTGACAACTCGACAAAAATTGTTAGAGTTTGGTTGTGTTATTTTACCCTATCCACTGTATTTCCAGACCTTGGGATTCCACCTTTTCTGATCATTACAAAATTCCCTTAATAGGTAAAATTTCAATTCTTTGGTTGAGATAAAAACTCATTTAGAAATTTTTTGCCGCAAAAATCTGAGAAGTTCTGGAAAGATAGAATTGTACAGAACTTTTGTATTAAAGATGGAGTAAGTTTGTGGAACAGAAATCACTTTTCAAAAAATTTATGCCTGATTATTTAATGTTGGAGCATTGTTAGCATATTTCTCCTAAAAACATCTTTTCCATTTAAGTCACTTATCTTCGGTACAAATTTATTTATATGTATTTTAATGGTAAATTATATTTTGCTGTGTGCTATTCTATTGTATCGTATCTGTCTATCTCCTGTAGCTTGCTGAGTCAATGTAGTTAAGAATTTTATTTTCATTTCTTTCAATCCCACTCAGGATCTAATTAGTCTTCTTGTACAAATATGATCATTGAGTAATAAATTAACCAAATGAATTACTCATTCCTGAATAGGAAAAAAAGTGATATGTTTATTCTAAAGGAATGAGTGACCTCCCATTACCCTAATGTGGAGAAGGTAGATGCATGAAGAAAAGATATGGAAGAGAAAAATTTTATACATTTTAACTCAGTAAATAAATTTTGTGTGTTAATTGAGTTTGAAATATAAAATAACATTAAAAATAGATGAACGATTTAGAGAAATAAATATTTGATTATCATTTGTTTCAGTATTGACCATGTTTTTTCAACATAGTGTATATCATTAAATTTTTAAATAATCCAAATATGTATGCTTGTCTATTCACTTATATATTTTTAATTCATATTTTTTTAATCATTAAGAAAATCGTAATTTTATTTATGTTATTATTTACACGATTATTTATTTTTTATTTAGATATGCCATAATAAATCTGGTGAGATTAATCCTGTGAAAGTGAAGAGTTTAGTGGAATGTTATATTAAAAAGGTGAAACACTCTAGAAAAAGAGGCGATAAAAAGAAATCTAAATTTTCATGATAGAAATTAGAACCCATATTATTTTTAAATGTTTTAAACTCTGTGCTAAACTGAGTGATAAAAACCATAAACTTTTGCACAGTTACTTTATACAGCATTTATTGTGACATGAGTCTACTGTAAAGCTTCATTGGGACTCGAATGTAAATACATGACCCTTGTCATATATTAAGAATATGTAATCTATATTATGCAAAACTATTTTTCTCCCTGCTATTAGGATAAGTCATCTCATTTGTACAGATTGTCTCATAATGTCTAAAAGTTCCATAGAAATTTTTCTAATATCTTACGTATGCTAGTTCTTGAACATTCTGAACATATTTGTAATTGTTGTGAAAATATACCTAGCAATATGTAAGAAATAAACTTTGATATTCAGATCATTTGTTCATCCAGCTCATTTTAATTCAGTATCAATAAATAAAATACTTAAGAAGTTTTAATTTGAAAGTATTATAGAGATAAATGTGTACTACACTTTATGATTTATTGACAATAAATTATTACATTTTTAATAATTTACGTGATTGTCTAGTATTGATATTGTTTTTTTTTTTATCAATTGTACAATTTTTTCTTAATTTGACTAGATAATTTATGTAGTTTGACTATTGTTAACAAATCAAAGTTTTAGCAAATGATCTGAATATATCTATTTAGTTATTCTTATGTTCATTATTTAATATATACATATATAAGATGTTCAATATCAAGCATGTTTGAGGAAGTTATGCAATAATTTAAGAAGTTTAATAATTTTAAAAGTTTTTCGTTATTAAAATCTAGGTACAAGGGAATAAAATATTTTTTATCTTTTCAAAAATTATTGGAAATTTTTTTTTCTTGCAAGTTCTTATCGCATATGTGAGGTCTTGTTAAAATAAATATTATGAATGAATGTTAAAAATTCTTGTCATCTGTGCTAATGTGTTATGATGGAAATATTAGAAAATTTATATTTTATTAGAATTGTTAGTAGATGTTTTATTTATTTGTTGTTATTGCAAAACTTAATTTATTATTTTGTATAGTCTTGTTAAGAAATTACATATGTACTTGGTGGTGCTTGAAATTATTTTCTATGATTTTTTTCAAATATATTAATAAAGAATCTTATTCAATATTTTAAGAATGTGAATTATCATTTTCACTCTATTTATTATTGTTCTTTTAAATGAAAACATGACTGTAATTTTATTCCATTTGATATTTTTAGTGATTTTTATAAATAAGAGAATGTGCTTAAAAACTATAATTTTTCACTAATTTATAATGCTTGTAAACTTTCTATATAATTTTAAAATATGCTAAAAGAACTTGTTTTCTAAAATGACCTATTTTCAACTTTCTTAAAATTAAATTCTGATGCATGGCTTGTTAGTAATTTTTCCTGTTTTTTTATTTTTTATGAATTATTACTTTTGCCTTTCTTTAAAGTAAGGTAATTGCTAAAAATTAAAGATAAACCAATTAGTTTAGTTAAAAATTTGTAGCAAACTAAAACATCATTTTATTGCCAACTCATATAAATTACACCTACTAAATAGCAGTACCTTTAAAAAATGGAATATGAAGTAAAATAATTCCTTAACAAAAACTTTTATAATTAGCTTAATATTTATTTTCTTCTTCAACAGCAAATTACTGCTTCTTGATGCAGTGAATGAAAGTATATTCATGTTTATCAATCGTATAAAACTGCTTTATGCTGTTCTAGTAACTTTATTTTCTTTTAATATAAAAGCTTTTTTATTTATTAGCTAATGATTTTGAGAAATCACTTGTATGTTAAATTGTTTATTTCTTTGTTATTTAATAATTGGTAGTTGTGAAAGTTTTGTTATTTTTTAAAGGAATTAATTACTTTGTGCAAAAGTATTACAAAAATGTTCAGCAATGATACATTTAGTACTTTTCTCAATAAAATATAAAACTTTATATTATAAATATGTAATTTAATCCTATGCCCTGTGCAAAAACAAATATGGAACTACCCCATCGACATTCCTTTCCTGTTTTTTGCAAATTACAAATCTGAAGATGAAAACTATCGGTGATTACTTTTTATAGTTCATTCAAATCTTGATAATCACTCATAACATCAAAAATTCAAATTATTGAAATATTGCTGATTTTTGCAAAATATTATGCATACTTTACAAGAAAACATCAATAGCATAAATGCTTTAAATTGAAAAAGTGTTATTTTGTCTAAGCATAAATTCATATAAATTTAAAGTTATTCATTTAAAAATATATTCAGGATTTTTTTCCTTTATAAAAGCTTTTTCTTGGGACAAATAGTTAAAAAGATGAAAATTGAAAGATTTTAAATTAAACAATTTGTTTTCTATCATAATTTTGTCTTAAATGAGAAATATTTTTAAGGTATTATAGCTATTGAGTTATGATTTATTAAAATTAGACTAATTATTTAATAAAATATTTCTACTAGCAAATTAAACGACATTTATATTTTAATTCTGTTAATTTATTGAATTGATATATATTTAGCTTACTTTCTGTTGTGTTTTGTGAGAAAAAAATTATTAATTTAAATATTTATTGAAAAATCAGCCCATTTCTTTATAATTAACGTAAATATAAAAATATAAATTGTAAAAAAAACAAACTTTATGGGGATTTTTTTTAAAAAAAATAGATGGCTGTCTCTCGATCTTATGTTAACACTTTTATATTCAGCAAGATCAATATCTGAAATCACAATGTAAATTTTGATTGTGTGCGGTTAAATAATTGTACAAAGTTATTGGAAGTCACTGCGAAAACTATTTCTTGATGCTTGCAAAATAATTACTTACAATTTATTTATTTAGATGTACAATTTAACAGATTATTATTATTTTTTTTAATTATTATAAAATGCTTACCAGTTTGGTTATGTCCTTTCTCTGGTCATCTTTTCAGGCTTCCTCCGTTGTGAAACATAAATAGCTCACAATCTGTGAAAGTTTTTCTCTAATGTTTCTGCATGCTGGTATTACAAATACCTTAAAATTGCTTTTGCATGTTTGATATCTTTTATCTGAAGTCAAGAAATTCAAAGAAAATAGATATTATGTATTTCCTTTGTTCAATTTTTAATATTATTATAAATCCTTCTTATATGATGAATTAATATGAATCAGTAAATTTGAAACCACTTTTATTAACTGCTTTGTATTAATTCAATGTTTCTCAAGCTGGTTTTATTTGGATCAAAACTAATTTCTGGTAAAAATCATTAGGAAGTGAATGTAGAAAATATCATCATCTAATTGTTTTGTTGCTTAAATACTATTCTTTATATTCACTGATTAAAAAGTATTATATTTATAATTATTTAAAAGTATATAAAGTATATAATTATTTCTCAAAAATTGGATATTTCTTATTTAGCGCATTCCTATAAGTTATCAGTAATCTTTATTTTCAACATCAATTGTCTTCGAATATAAACCACTTTTTATTTTGATGTATGATTTGTGCTCTAATCTTTACTATCATTCTCTTGCCCTTTTCCAACTCCTTCCTTTGAAATCTTAATACAGGTTTGGCATCTTTCAGTATTAACTTATTTAATCTTCTCAGTAATGTTCTTATCAGTAACAAATTCATGTGCCACACATTATTCCATTTTTCAAATTTGCAGCACTTCAACAAAATATGTTCATGAACTTCTGGTAGCAGTAACAAATGGCTGTTGATTAGTCAATTCTTTATGTAGCAAACATTACCAATAAGCTCTGAAAATAGGTCTTTGAAGGATTTTAAATTATTTTTTTTTAAATTGAATAACTAAGTAAAAAAATATTAAATTCATTTTCCAAGTATAATGTTTCATTTATGAATTTTTTTTAATTAATCAAATCATTATTCTGGTAGTTTATATCACAATGTCATTTTTCTACAAATCTTTGTTAGAAAAGTTTATTTTCTTTAATGAACATGTTTCTTTTCGTTATTTTTTTTTTTTATCTTTTGGCTATTGAAAGGAGATAATTTGGTTGTTTTGAAAAAGCATTAAACTACCAAGTATAAACATTTTGTTCTTAAAAAAAGTTTTTATCTAAGGTGTGAATTAATTAGTTTTTCAAATCATAAATCTTTCTGTATGGAATAAGATTAAAAGTTCAGTAACATGATAAAATATAACTGTCCTTTGTGCATATAAAATTTTTAAAGGTTTTATGTTTGTTGATGCTAGTATACAAGACAGCTGATATTTGTATGTTATATATGTTGGTTATATTTTAATATCTAGAATAATCAAGTGACAGCTTTTTATTCTTTTCTGATATCAAAACATTCTATATAAATTATGTTTAACTACAATTAGTGTATGTTTTCATGTTTGACAGAAAACACTTAATTATAAAAAATAACAATTGAGTTACTTTAATTCAATATTTGTCAAGCAATAATTTAATCATCTAATTTTTTTTTAATTTAGTGTGTTTGATATTCTGTTGTAGTCATTTTCAAAATGTCTGTTCTGTAATTAATTGTATTGTTTAACTTTTTGTGGTGAAAATAGTATTTAAAATTTTGATAAAAACCTAAACAACTTAGGATTTTTAAATATTTACTGACAATAGTCGATTTTTCATTAAAATTTGTTTTTATTTTATTCCTGAAATGAATTCTTGAATTTTTATAATTATTCATGTAATTCTGATTACTAAATTGTGTATAAAGCACAGTTATATCATTAAAAGCTTTCATTTCATAGTGTTTTACACTTTGTTTTATTTATTTAAGAATTATTTGAAAATCAGTTTAATGCATTAATTAGATGTTCTAAACACAACACTTTCTTAGACCTTTTAAAATATATATTATTTTTGATATGTAAGATTTCACATCCAAAACATCCTTTGGCAGAGCCGATAACTAAGCAGTTACCACAGTCCTTAGTTCAGCAATTTATTGGTTCAAATATAACATTGCTGGTATGGTTAATTATAGAAGTCACTTTAAATACTTGTTTAATGAGCACTCATGTATAGAATGATTAACAGACCATATCTAAAACATATTCTTATGGTGGTTGAAAGATTTTAAGGTTTTTTATCATTAAATTATGAGTGTTGGTAGAAGTTTTGGGGAAATTATCCAGTTCTGTAGAAACCAGTCTAATTTATTTTACAATTCATTGAAATTTGAATTTCATGTTGATAGTATTTTAATTTTCCAAACTTCTTGTTTGATTTCATAAATATCAGACTCTTTAGTTATTCTTTAACATCACTGACGTTCTGATTCAATTATATCTCAAACGAATTCTCTAAAAAAAAAATTTTTTTTTATTTATTATTTTTTTTAAGCCTAATTCAGTGAGATAACATAGGAAATAAGATTGGTTTCTTAAATATGAAATAATTCTATTTTAAATGTAGTATACTTTGCTTCTTTTTTTTTTTTTTTTTTTCCTTGAAACCTATTTTGTTTAACAACAAAATTTATTCTAAATATAATATGAATCATTTATTATGATGTAAAAGGCAAAGTTTGAAATATATCTCCAATTCCTTTTGAGTATTAAATTGAAAAATATGTTTCCTTTTAATCTGTTGCTTATGCTCAGAAATCTAAAATTATGCAATTTCACTTAAATTTGTTAAGTTGTAAATTTTATATTTGCAATATATAAAAAATGAATCTCAGTATAAAGGAGTACATAAGAAAATGAATCAAATGGACATGCAAGAACAATTAAAATTTGATGTATTATTGAGTTAATGCTAAACCTTTTCAGACTTTTTTTATTTTGTCTAAAATCATTAGACATTCTTTAAAATGCCTAGGTATCTCATAGACCTGCGTTTCATACGTTTCCTTTGACAAATATAAAAAATGATGTATGCAAACTTTTGTTTTTATTAAGTAATATATGTATGCTTATGTAAGTAATATATTCTGAGATTCTCAGAGTTTATTGAATTTAGGGTCCATTTGATTAGTATATGCTTATTAATCAATATTTTTATTTTGAATCAAATGGCAATGTTTGAAATTTTTCTTCCTTGTTTGTTTTCTGGGTCATATTATTTAGTTTTAAGTATTCTAATTCTTGTTTTAGATCATTGTAATTTTGAGAACTCATGTGATGGTCATCTGCTCTTTTTTTATTATTTCATTTTAATCAGTGAGCTCATAGCATTATATCAGGTGTATAAATAATTTTATTGACGGCAACTAAGTTTCATTTACAACTCTTTTAAATATTTTTATAATTTGTTTGTTTTTGCTCCATAAATAAAAGGAACTGTTCCATATATATATTGATGAAAAATTAATTATATTTTTGTTATTATAAAATTAATTTCTTCGGTTATTTTAAATGTGCATGTCAAAACTAATGAGGATTTGTTTACAATTAAACTTGTATTAAAACTTTGTTTTTTGTGTTGTTTAATAAATAAAAAATTATATTTTTTAGAAAAATTATTTATTGTGTGAAGTGTAAAATAAAAATGTCCATGTATTATTTCCTAAGAATTCAGCTTGTATTACCAGCTTCCTATGTAAAATTAGTTTCTTCCATTGTTTCAAATCATGAGCTTTTTGCAAAAGTAGTACTCTGGTGGAGAAAATTCTTGATAGTTAAATTAAAGCGACAGATGTAAACATGAAACTCACTGCTGATGTATGTAAAAAATGTATTATCTTAATCATAATAAAAATTGAAAAAATATATTTATTCTTATTCTTCCATTGCTTTGTAGAGTTTATCCCAAATTGAATATGGTAAAATCAATTTTGACATCAATGAAATAATCTTACTCTATCAGGGTTCTTCTGAAGTGACAGGTTGAGAATTTAGTTATTTTTTTCATACTATTTAAAATTCTGATAACGAATTTCATTATTATATACCTTAAAAATCATTTAATATATTATTGAATTCATCATGTAAATAAGTATATAAACTAGATATACATAGGTAGCAAACATCAAGACTTAATTATTTTAATTTCAAAGATTATTCATATATAATCAACTTAATATAAAAGAATCATTTAGTGTTGCATTGTTATAATTTTTTGCTTTTTTATTGAATAGATTTGGTTGATGACAAACAATATAAAATTTATCTTAGTAAAGTTTTGGCATGTGTTCATTCATATCATTTTCGAATAATATCTTCTCATATATTATTTCAGTATCATACGGTAGCATAATGGGACCATTCCTCTTCAGTATGGAAAGTCCTGGATTGAATATTGATTTATTTTGAACAGTGGATCATCTTTTCGCCATATGTATCTATCACGGTAGATTCTTGGTAGTTTTCGTATCATCCTTTCTTTCGTTACATGAATATTGACTTTCTATTTTACAAAATTATTCTCAAAAGAAAAAATTGTTGTGGATATTCAAAAGATTTAGATTACCTACTTTTTCTGTCACATGGTTTGTTATTTTAGATTCAAAAGAAAAGCACTTGTTAATAATAACATAATTAACTGTGTAAATAGGGTTGTGATTTATTTTAGTATTTACCAAATTGTATGGTTTTAGAAATTAAGCCATTCTGCCTGTAGGATTATGTGACAAAAATTTTTCTCTTAGTGTTAATTTTGATATCGTTGATTGGAAACGTGGTTTTGCTTGCTGAATGTTAGCCTACTGCCCTTCTATTCGTAGGTTCGATTTTCATCTCGGTCATAGATATTTCTTGTGGTTCGAAATCCATTTTCAACTGTAGGTCCTGGTCCAGTTTGCCATCAAATGCAAAAAATAAATATTGAGTGACTAACGGAATCTGTGATTGGGAAAGACCGTTCTTTTAAGGAAAGTATTTCATTCGATATTTAGATGTTCTGTTGAATGTATCACAGTTAAAGCTTAAATAAGATTATATTTTATGAATTTTAATAAAATGTTCCACACGCAAACGATCGTACAGAAATTAAAAATTCATAGAAGGAATCATCTTTCATGAAGTTTTGTAATTCAGGATCGTCTTTTCTTTCTCTCTTCAGATTTTAGGTCAGGGATCTGGGAAGCATGCAATTTTATATGTAAAAATTCTAGTTTTGTTTTGTCTTTTCATTTGTTGTTCGGTTCCCTCTGATAAAGATTGTGATTTTAACTGCTGTCATGTCATCATGTATGGTCGGGAAGATTTTCTGAATCTCAAACAAAGTAGCATGAAAGATGCTATGGTAGTGATAGAGTGTCATTTCAAGCTTGGAATGAATTCTTAAAAACTGACAGCCAAGGTTTTTCACTGTACCCTTGAACGTTTGCGTTCTCGATTTCTTCGTTCGAGAATGTTCGTAGTGATTTGGAATTTGTTAAACTATTCGTCTGGGTTAAGTTAGATCTCTTCAAAAAGTAGAGATATGCAAAACCGTTTATTTTTTTTCGGGGGGGGGAGGATCGGATTAAAAGCAGCTCGCACTAACTGAAAAGAGCAATTCCTTTTTCAAGATTCACTAGCTTATTCCTCAATGAAACATTTAAATCATTTCTTAAAAACAGTATTTTCAGCTGTTAATTGATCAATACAAATTAAAGAACACGAGGTAAATCTATATCAGTGGTTTCAGATATATTATTTAACACCTATAGGAAACTGCAGTTCATTTTTCTTATGCGTTTACTAAGATCGGTTCTGTCCTTTAGCATATTTCAAGACTATTTGATCCCTTGGGGCTGCTAGGACTGATTCTTATCATGGCTAAAATATTCATCCAAGACTTTGGTTGTTCAGACTATTCTAAGCGAAAGAACTTCCACCTGAATTGCAAAAAGAATATCGTTGTTTCTTAGAGTCATTATCATCATTGGACATGATTTGCGTTCTTAATCGAATTTTGGTCAATAATGCTGCTATTTACATTCGATCCATGAGTCTGTGAGGCGAGTATAAAGTTCTGTACAGCAAATCACTGGTGTTGTCAACTGCCAAGCACTTGAGCATTCCAAGTCTTGAGTTGTGTGGAGTGGAGCTCTTGTGAAGGTGATGTCTTTATTCTCTCTTAAAATTGATCACGTGCTTCTGTATTCTGATTCTACAACAGTTCTTGCATGGATTCGATCACCATCTAGTTCGTATTAGGTGTTTCTGGCGAACAGAGTGTCAAGAATACTGAAGTTGCCCAAAATATTTGTTGGAAACTATATAAGTAAAATGAATAATCCTGCCGATTTAATATCTCGTTGTGTCTGGCCAGGAAATAAATCTTTGGTGGAGTGGTCCAATATTTATTGGTAAGAGCAAACTTACGGATGAATCTTCAGTAAACCCTAAGGTACCAGGTGATGATAAGGAATGCACGAGAGAATTAAAACATTTTCAGGATGGGGTTAAGGACAAATTAACGTTTCTCAATTCTATCCATGTGATTGTAATTTCAATATAATTAATTCTTATTTTAAACTAATTAGAGAATTTTCATTTTTAATTAGATTCACTAATAACTGTAGAGTTCAATGCTTTCAAGCGAGTGAACTGGAGAAAGCCAAGAAGTTTATTTTGAAGGTAGTACAGGTTAGAAGTGGGCGATCCCTTTGCGAACTAATTCTTAAGAACCAGATCCTTCTAGAGAGCGAATAAATAACAACTCAGGAAAAAAGAGCGGAAGTTTTTTTTTTAAATTCGTCAGGTCACTCTTCCGCTCTTGCTCGGTCAATCAATGATTCTGCTCGTATCCTTCAAAAATTCACCTTTCGGCCTGATCACCCCTTAATTTGAATCATTTCTTTCTCCCCATCCAGTTCTAATTTTGACTACATTTGTCTTTAATTCTTAACAGTTATAGCTCAATCACGAACTTGCCTTCTATTTATTTTCTCTCTTTCGACTCCGGTTTCATCAAAATCGTTAATAGCAACTGAACTCATCAATCTTTCTCTAATTTTGAAATTCCTAGTTTTTCAGTTGTAATTATCTTTTAAATAGGCAAGTAATAATAAAATGGTTCTCAGTTTTGATGAAAAACATATTGGGCAAAATATTAAAATTCGGATAGTCTGCAACCAAAAAATTTTATATATGCAACTATAAAACTACAGCAATTATAATAGACAATACTTCAAATATGAAATTAGTCACATCCCTTTCAAATATGCAATATTTACCTTGTTTTAATCACACTTTAAATTTGGTAGTCCGAAATGCCATTAAATTTTCAATTCAGAACAGCCCATAATTTAAAACAAAATAATTTGTTTTTCAATAAAAAGGTTATAGAAATAGTTCCATATTCTCTAAATTTATAAATTCACTTGTGCAAATTATTCATAATTCAAATGAAGTTTTGATTCATAATTTATTACTGAACTGTATTAATATTCTTAATTTGTTTTGTATAATGAAACTAAAGGGGGTTTATTATGCTACTGTAATAAAGTAAAGATTTAATCATTAAACTTTTAACAAGGATATTCTATTAAAAGTATTATTTCTAAACATTTAATTTTATAACTGTCATGTTCAATCTTACGGACTTATTTAAAAGTATTTTTGCATATAAAATTAAAAAACAATCATACTTAATTTCACTATAAATAACAAAATAATCTAAACAAAAAGTCAAATTGAGATTTTCAAGAATTACTAGTTCTCCTTTCTCTTAAAATTTATCTTATATTCACTTCTAATATTTACAGTTCTAATATTTATCTTCAATTCGTAAACAAATATTGCTAATAATTGGCAGGGGAAAAATACTTTAGCGTTGAAATTGCAGTTAAATTTCACGAGTAAAATTTCAGGAGAAAGTGAGTGTAACAAATAAAACAAGATATGATATCAATTTTCTATAGTTCAAAATAATTTTTGTTTTTCGACATTGTCAATGTTAATTTTTAAGTTAAATATTATTATAATTTTTATAATATATAATTTTAAACATGTTAATTTGTCAAACGTACCAAATAAATTCAGGAGATAAATAAATTAAAATATTACTAATTTCAGCAACTTTATATAATTTCAATTTAATTTATCCACAAATTCAATCAAAAATGCCAAGAAATTTTAGAGTTATGAATTTGTTCCAAATATTTATTTTATACTTTTATTAGAATTGTAAAATTAACACTTTAATGTGATAAAAAAATATTTTATCAACTTTCACTCACATAAAAAAAATGAAGAGACACCATATTCTTTGTTCATTTCCAATTTTTTAGGTGATTGATATATATGCTGAAAAACAAATTACCTCCATCTTTGTTGTTCTATACTGAAAATTAAGCATCCATATAGAATATTTTATGCTCCAAACTAAATGGCTGATGTTCCTTTCTTACTTGCTTCAATTACACCATTCACCTTCGACAGGATATGTCTTCTCCTCTACTTCTAGCTTCATTGTATAAAATATTTGATGAATTCGCGTACTGAGATTATCTGACGTACAATGAATCAGTCAAGGACGTAACACGCCAAGTTTGTTTTTGTTTAGAGAGTTTGTTATGATTTTAAAAAGTATATTCTATTAATGTTATTTGACGATTTTATTAAATAATTTATGAAGAATAATAAGCGTTCCAAAATGGATGTTCATGTGCCTGTTGAAGAATTTAACTCCGCTTTATGGAAACGTTTCCAAGACGGAAAAATTAGAAATGTTTATCCTATAGCTAAATACAAAGATATTATTGAAAAAATCAAAAGTATGAATGAAAACCCTCCATGTAATATTCCTGGAGAATATTATCTTTTGCGTAAATTTGTTGTTGTCAATATTGCTGGAAAAGAAAGATTATCCTGCAAACCAGAAAATAATGTTGCACCCGAAAACAATTCAGACAGTAATTCAGTGATGAAATTTTATGTTGCATTGGAAGAAATTTATAATTATATTGAAGAAGCTCATAAATGGGTAAAACACGGGTGCAGAGATAGAATTGTTCGTAAAATACAAAACCAGGGTATTGTTAATATCACTCGAGACACAGTTGAGCTTTTTCTATCTTTTTGTAAATTGTGTCGGCCTAGGAAAAGGGAGTTTTCTCGCAAAGGAGGAACAAAATCGGTTCAGCCTATTAATGTACAGTGTGAAAGGTTATGTGATAGTCCAGTCAGTAATATGAGCAATGGCAGTGATAATCATAGAGAACTAGATGAAAGCCTTCCAGTGATAATTTCAACTTCAACAAATAATCCCATTAGCTTAAATTTAAATCAAAATAATCCTTGTAATACAGTATGTACTTTTACTCGTGGATTTATAGATCTCATTGATTTTAGTTCCTGTCCTGATGGTGATTACAGATTTATATTTTTGTATATTGATTTACAAACTTGTTTTTGTGTAATGTATCCTACCCGAAGCAAATGCAAATACGAAATTGTTACTCACCTTCTTAGTATTTTTACATTGATAGGTCCACCACAAGTTTTGCATAGTAATTTTGAAAATGAATTCCTTTCATCGATAATTTGTGAACTGAAACAATCATGGCCTGATATTGTGATCGTCTCAGGTTCAAAAAATTACCTAGAACTCCAAGAAGTTGCACAAAATTGTATAAATGAATTAAATTCTATGTTAAAATTGTGGATGACTGAAAATCATTCAAGTCATTGGAGTTTTGGGTTAAAAATTGTTCAGTTAAGAAAAAATACAAAATTACCTAGCAATGGAACTAAATGCCCGTATGAGTGCTTTTTTGGTCGTTCAATGAATCAGTCAAATATTCCGTCAAGTATTAACTTAGCAAAACTTAAAGAGGTCCAAAAAGAAGATGATTTATTAACCTTAATAAATGAACAAAATCAACCTGAAGTGAGTAAATATGTAAAATTTAATTGTCCTTTTTTAATGTATGAATTATAAATATTTTTTATAAAATTAATTTTTAATTTATTTAATTATAAGTAACAGTTTGGTGTTTCCAAGCTGAATTGTTTGGTCCATGAAAACTCAAAAATAACATTCACAAATAATCATGTGTGGAATAACAACTTGCCTTTTTTTTGATGAAGTTGTTAGAGTAATTTAATTTCTATTTCTCTTTAAATAAATGTCTTGGGTCAGTATCTGTTTTAACAGTATACCTAAATTTTTCAGATTTAATAATAAAAAATAAAAAAAACAATGGTCATCGACATCACTGATCTAGTATTTGTCTTTGTAATTCAACCCTACCTTGAAAAATGATGTTGCTTGTTTCTCAGATAGTTGCCTTGAGTTTTCCTGCATCAGATTTGTGTTAAAAAGATCATATTCATAGAATGGCTTTAGTCCTAATAAATTTTATTTGTCTTAAAATAAGTAAAAATAAAAGCATTACACTAGTTGTGTCATTCTTAAAGTAGTAGCTTGTGATTCAGAAACATTAATATTGCTTTCAAAAATATGAAATTATACTTCAAAATATGTATATTAAAGTCAGAAAGATTTCTGACTTTTGAATAATGTTCATTATATTACATAAGATATACCATTACCGGCTTTTTATATTCATAATTCTATTTTTTATTATGTTTTATACATTTGATATCATTTGTATCATATAAATTTTAAAAAATTTAAAAAAATGTCCTTCATAATTATAAGGAAGTTTATTATAATTACTCTGTTTTACTGTAATTATAAAAAATTATTAAAATCTAGCAGATTAACAACTTGTACAACAATTGTATCGAGATCTACCTGAAATATAATGGTTTTTAAAAAAAGGATGATTTGTTTTGTTTAATAAGATGTATGATTAATTTTGTATTTTAGGTCTACATGTACTGAATTTTTTTTAAAAAGTCACTTCAAAATGTTTTCATAGAAATACTGTCAGTATTTTCTTACATAATTTTGCTATATGATTTGAATTTAAGAAGTGAAATTTAGAACCCTTATTACCAAATATTCTTTAAACTAAGTAATTTTATTATCATTGCTTGCCTTGTTATATTTATTCCTGATTTGATTTGAATTAGGTCAAAATCCACTTTAAATTGTGTCTTAAAATTAAGACAATAATTTCTTATTGGTATGTGTGTATCTTATGAGACAGATTTCTCATAAGACTAAGTATAAATTAATATTTAGGTTGACAATATGAAGCAAATTTAATATGCACCTTTATGGAAATTTTTACATATTCTAGTAGAATAAAAATTATTTACATTTA
>JAPDSC010150987.1:259612-273077 GCA_026290005.1 Latrodectus geometricus
TCATGATTAAGTTTTTATGTCTTTATTTTAGATTCGTAAATTAAGAAATATTGATAATTTGTAAAATAAATTTTAACAATTGAGATTATGAATTTCTGGATTAGTTTCATAACATCATTCAATAAATAATACCACAATACCAGAAAAATCATAAAATCCTTTCACTAATCTTAAATAACTAATAATACTGAAAAGTTTCTACTTTGTTAATGTCTGATTGCTTGTTAGATATCTATCTGAATGTAAAAAATATTCTCTTCAAATACAACTGCTTCATTATCACTTAAATGTACTATTTTCCAAGTACCATTTACTCAGAATTTCTTATAATTTGTAATTTAAAAGAAATCAGTAATGAAATTTATATTTAGTAATTTTTTAATATATTTAGTAATATTTCTTGCATTATGTTTTTCATATACATAAATACAGTTTTTCTCTGACAAACTTAGTTTTATTTAAGAATTTCAATTTTTTGTTATTTTTATTGACTTTTAGGTATAAAAACTTTCTCTTTATAGCTACAGCCTTATGAACACATCCAAGTTTCTTTAGATCCAAATGTGTGTAAATTAGTTCATCTTCAACAAAATGTTAAAATGACAGATGAGGAAGTAAGTAAAAGCTTGAATATTAATATATTTCTCATTTTGTATTTCTCATTTTTATATAAAAATTATGTTTTTCAAATGTTAAAAATCTAAAGTCACTGTTAAATGATATATCAGTTTTTTCTAATTTATCTGTAAAAACTGGAGTGATAGCTTTATGAGGACTATCCTGACAAATAATCACAATAATTTATAAAAATTTAAATGATACATATTTGTAATGAATCAAAAAATTTTAAATATGTTTTTCTTTAATTGTAAATTTTATGGTATAAAATTTAAGTCATATTTTATTTCTATATTGTGTTGAAATTTTATTGTATTGAATTCTACAATAGAATGGAGAAGTCAGTAGTTCCAGGGTAAAAATGGAGCCATTATCAGACAGTGAAACTCCATTAGAAAATGGCTTTGAGTTGAGCAACTCTTCTAATGACAATAGCTCACCACAAGTGGGAAATCTAGAAGTAAGGAGCATAATCATAACACTTTTAATCAATACCATTCTTTAACTTGTTTACTTTGATCAAAATCTGATTAAAACTGATAAAATGTTCTTCTATTGGAATTTCATAAAATTAAAATTGTAATGAAATATAATGATTATTGTAACAAAATGTGTATCAATGTTGTTTCATCATAAATTTCTATTTTGAAAAGTTACTAGTTATTTGTGAAATATTTTTTTTAGAATAAATTTTGTCTGGCCTTAATTCTTGCTTTGTTTTATTATGCTAACCTAAATGAAATGCTATTTCAACAGATAATTAAATAATTAACTAAAAATAGTAATTTTAAATTTGAGAAGAATTTGAATAATTATGTGTTTTTGTGACTTTATTAATTCATTATAGTTTAAATAATGCTTTTTAAGTTTTTTTTATATCATTTTGAAATCAGAGATTTTGTTGCATACATTTACTAATTAATAAAAATGTTTCGTTTAATTATGATATCTGCTGTTCTTCCAGATTTATTTTTTCATAATTGTTAACTTGTCTCATTAAAATGTGTCAATGTAATATATAATTTATTTTATTCATTATTTATTGTCTTGTTCATTAATAGCAAAATAGATAGAGATTGTTAAGTTGAAGATTATCCATTTAGCTTTTTTTGAAAATTAAATTATTAAAATGACTATTCATTATTAGTGGCTATTATGTATTTTCCTAATTATTTCAAAATAGATTTAACTTATGTTGAGAGAAACAATTTTAAGAAATTTAATTTATTAATTTCTTTATTCACATATATTTTCATAATTGAAGGAAATTTCTACTTTTATGATATAATCTATCTCTTCTGCCAAATTATTATTTTTTTTAGCAAAATTTTTAAATAAATATATTTAATAAAATAATAATTTTATAGATCATTATCAAGCAAGAAATTGATGAAGAAACTATCTAAATTGTATGCTGGTATGTAAAACTGTATATTTTTAAAAATTTAATACTGGAAATTAATTTCATTTAAACATTAATTTTTCATTTTGTACCAATTGTCTTATTTCCTACTGCTTGCATGTTGAAATTAATGAAATGTAATCTTTTGTGTGTATATATGAGTCAGTTGGCAAGAGAGGTGCAATTAAGCAATTATCTGTGATAATATAAACAGAATTTATTCCTGCTGTAACTATCAGAATAATGAAAAACGATTTTTGAATTTTTTTTAATTAAATTGTGATTATAATCTTGTTTTTGCTGAAAATCATTTTTTTCAATCAACCAATCTTTAATTCTAAAAGTTTGATTGCTTAGGGCAATTGAATGAGAAATTTAAAAGATGTTCTAGTTTGAACTGTGGATATTGTATAAGAGATATTCTACTTGTCATTCTTTAACCACTTTTAAATACACTTAACTGTGTGTAAACAAAACTGGGAGGCCAGTTGGTTAAAATTTAGTGAGGTTATCTACATATGTTTAGTGATTTCTTAATATTGTGTTAACTTGTAAATATATTGAAATGTTTAAAAATAATTGCAAATGGAAAAATTCTCTAAGCAGTACTCTCAAAATTTTTGATTTTAATCCTTTTAAGCTTCAAATAAGAGGTTTGAGAATTATTTTCAGACTTTAGAAAAGATCTGCATAAGAAATAAAACATTGAAAACCATTAAATTTGGCAATAAAGACACACTAAGAAAAAGATATTTTTAAAATTTAATTAAGCTTAAATTTGATAGTTATAATCTCCATATTCTCAATTGTTTTTAGGGTAAATAAAATTTATATTCAGTTGATAAAACATGAATGTGGTTTATTTGTTATACATGATCTCCTCTCAAACTTCAATTGATGCCTTTTACTTACATTGCTCACTCTTGCTTAAAAATTCTGTTTTATTCAAACTATTTTTAGCTATGAAATGGTAATTTGATGGTAAACTAGTTTTTGTGAGGATTACATTCAAATTAAATGTACTTGATTATTATAATAAATTTGTTGCAGTTGTTTACATATGAAGTAATCTTATTTTTTGTTTTAAAATAAATACAATTAATGATATATTTTTTGAAGAAAAGAATTTTTTTTTAATTATAATTAATAATATTTGTAATAAAAATTTTTATTTAAAAGTTATTTTTATATTAAATTTTATTTTAAAAATTAAAGAAAAGGAAAAATGTTAAATAAAAAAATATTCTTCTAATCCAATATGGATTATACTATCTAATATATACCCTTATATATATTAAAGTGTACAATTAATAATCAGGATGTTTTCTTGTTGATTCTTCTTACTGTATTTTATGTTTTTATTATATTCCTGATGTAATTTGTTTTTATACATATAATTTTTATCTTTCTATTTGTTCCAGGTTTTTTACTCAAAAATAGAATTTTTGAGCAATTAAGCATATAAACCACTGAAGCCGGGTCCTTTGCAGAGATTTACCTCATTTTGTAATTTAATAATATATGTATTTTGATTAAAAAAAAGTATAAAAGAGATGTACTGTGTCATTGTTTACTTTGTCAAATGTAAAACATTTTGGAAGCAACTTTTGAAAGAACTAATGCTTTCTAATTAGCAATAGGAATATAAAAAGAAAAATTATGATACATAAAAGAAAGTTTTTTGTAACAAAATAAATTGCAGTATCAATAATTATGATTTAGCTATGCATAAATGTTTAGATTGCTGCATCATCTTAAAAATATTCTCAGGGTCGGTTCCAATGAATAAATATCATTTAATACGAGATATAAATTCCCAGAAATATAAATGGTAGAAGGATTAATTCATTTAAAAACTGAAAAGCATCAACAAGTCTGCTGTTAAGCGTATGACCGTCAAACAGATGGTAAACTTGTTAAACACAAAGCACCGCATTCTGTCATTCACAAACCCAGACCTGCTGTAATCAAAGTGGCCTATACAAACTTATCCGTTCAGCCATATATCCCCAATCCCTTCTGCTGTTTACATTGGCCATGGGCCATTTAAAAACAGCATGTAAAAGTAAACATACCTGCGCTCATTGCTCAGAAGTTGGCTATGAAAGCACAAACTGCATTGCAAAAGAAAAACATATCAACAGCAAAGGTGACCAACTCTTAATATACTCCAATCCGTAGAACTTTGTGTTTGTAAAAAGAGATCATAACCATAAAAGTAAAAAGCAAATGTTCGTATCTGGGGGCAAGACGTCAGTTTTACCTTGTACACCTCAACCAGGTTTAAGTCATGAAACTGCTGAAAATGTCTCCTATCACACAAACCGAACTCTTTTCATTTTCCTTATCAAAATTACCCTCGAAAATGGAAACAAAGTCGAAATATTGCTCAGCAATGGTTAAAAGAGTTCTTTGTGCTAAATCAAAAGCCATGAAGACTTTTAAACTAAAATCATTAAAAGTAGGGCTCTCAAAGACCCTCCATATCCACCCTCAAATCCTTATACCTGGAAGCTAATGCTGTATCTCTGCATTCTTTTAACGAAGATTTCTTGTTCTTGGGTTTCATAGAAGACTCGCTTTCCAGTATAAGCAATAGCCTCCTTTTTTCTTGGAACTGCCATGTGTGGTTTGCGTTCACATCTTGATGACATCAAGTCTATAATATCAGCTTATAACACAGCATTTGTTGCACTTCAGAGAACTTTCTTGAGCATTATCAATAACATTTCTATGCGTGGGTTTGAATGCTTCAGAAAAAATTGGTGATGATAGTGAAGTGTTTAGTGGTGTTTGTATATTTATATCAAAAATTTCCCCAGCTGTCTATCCACTTAACACTACTCTACAGGCTGTAGCTGTGAGAATTCATAGAACATGTTTGATTACAGACTGTAATTCATATTTGACACTTCATGATATCCTCTTTGGTCAAACTTGACACTTTGATTGATTAGTTACCTACTCCATTTTTGTTGCTTTGTGACCTTACTGATTATGATTTTTGTGTGGGGAAGTGATGATACTAATTCTCACTGTCGTCAGGTAGAATAATTTTTCTCTGACAAGTGTCTTTGTCTGATTAATACCGACGAGAAGACTAACTTTTGCATACCAACAAGAGCTTTTCATTCTCTTGATCTTACCATCTATTCTCCATCACTTTTGCCATTGTCATTTACTAGCAGGAAATGACCTAAAGGTCATTTCCTGCTAGTAATGATAGCTATAGCTGTTGTATGACAATGATAGCTGTATGTAACAATGATAGCTGTTGTAAACAACAGCTATCATTTTTCTCTCGTCGTGTCGTATCTCAGACTGGAGGCAGTAGTGTGAGACAATGTTTGCCTACTTACGTGTAAAGTTGAGCAGATTGAACGTTATTTACACAATTGGAAGTTGTTGATGTTATCATAGTTTTGATTGAAAATAAAGTACACTCTGATACAGCACTTCCAAAATATTCTTGCATATTAAACAGGTGTTGTAAACAAGGGTGAAAGGATGAATGTCAAAATACCTACACGAAACACTGGTAGCTATAGGGATTGTTTCGAAGGCACTCCACAACGGAGAATCTAATTGCCTTTAAGATTGCAAAAAAACATTAGCTTGTAGAATTCGTCATCGAAGTTATGGGAAATCTTGGTCCTGTTATGTATCTTCAATAATTTTTTAACATCCAGTAAGCAGTTGTGGAGAAAGTTGAAAACAACTAATGGTATTTATAAGGAATTTGTTAATCCTATTTTGAAAACTGGAACTGCTGTATACTCTTCTACAGACATCGTTGAAATCCTTAGTCAAACTTTTAAAAATATCTCAAGTCCCGATTCTTATAGTCCTTCGTTTTTAAGGTTTAAGAGTTAAGCTGATCAAATACCAATTCGTTTCAACCATAGACAAGAATTCTCGTACAGATACGAATTTGAGATGTTTGAATTGAAAAAATGTATTATAGCAGGCCAATAACACCATTAAAGGACCTAATGGAATCAGCTACCTTATACTTGGATACTTAAGTCCAGATTCCTTATTAAACGAACTCTTTTTGTTTAACAGGATCTTGGCTGAAAATAAGTTTGTAATACTTTGATGTGAAGCTGTTGTGATTCCATTCTTGAAGCCTGCTAAAGATCTATCAAATCTTCTTAGTTATCGATCTATAGCTCTGATGAATTGCTTATGTAAAACTATCTTATGGTCAATGCTTGTCTCATATGTCTTAGAAGAAATGTATTCCTGTTAATCAGACTGGTTACCGTTAAAGAAGATCTATTCTTAATAGCATTCTTGGGAACCCAAAGAATGTGATGCCGCAAAGTTTTCTTGCGAAGAAGTCATCTGGTTACCATTTTTTGCAACATCAGCAAAGTATATGACCGTTCATGGCATAATGGAATTTTTCATAGGATGTATTATTTTGCCTTTCTTGGCAATCTTCCATTATTCCTAAAAAAATTTAAGATCCCAAGAAATAATTAAAATTCTTACTGACCTACTTTTATTCACGACGAAGTTGTTCTCCAAGGCTCTGTTTTAAGCGTCGCTTTTTTTAACTTTTTTGTTAGTTGCATTCTTTATCAAATCTCACTTCCTGTATATGGTATACCTTATGTGGATGACCTGGAAATATCTTGTTAAGGGTCAAAAACATGTATTTAATAGAGAGACAACTACAAGCAGATGTTAATAAACTTGCTGTATAGTATGCTGGGTATAGCCATACTCTATCTCTTAGTAGGATTACTTTCTGAAAGACCAGCCTTCATAATGATCCTACTATCTACATAAACAATACACCTTTTCCTGTGGTCAACGAAGTAAATTTCCTGGGATTGATTTTTGACTAAAAGTTAACCTTGCATATGTGCAAGAAGTGCAAACGATCGATCGCTTAATATCCTCACGGTGCATTCAAATGCATCTTAGAATGCCAATCGTACGTCCTACTTCGAGTCTACCAATCGCTGATTCTTTCTCGTATTGACTACAGTTGTGCTGTTGTTCTTCTTATGGATCAGCTAGGTCTTCTATTTTAGGCAGATTGGATGCTGTTCATCACTCTGCTTTGAGAGTATGGTCTAGTACATTCCACACATTACCCACCTAAAACCTCTCTGCAACGTGCCAACAATTGTCTTTAGGCCTATGACATATGCAACCGTCTCTCAAATATTGTTGTAAGATTATGCCCGACCCTCATCATTCTTTAAGTTCTATGGTTTCTACTCCTACACTTATAAGATTATAATTTGTTCGCTCTCACAACATCCCACGTTTTCCCACTAGAACTAAATTTAAGCTGTCATTTTCTAACCTTTTTGATATCAGTTTCGACAAAATGGATTTTTTATCACATTCGCTTTGGAGTGATGCACAGATAAATATTATCAATTATTTTGCTCAGTATAGAAAATCGGTTACAACTGCTACTGTTTTCCAATACCTTTTTTCATCACATCGTTGCCAATATACCACTACACAGCTGTTTTTTCGGATGGATCTAAAGCAGAAGGGCATTTGGTTGTGCTGTAGTTACTGATAACATGACTCATAACTACAGCCTACATACGTCCATCTTTACTGCTGAAGCTACAGCCATTTATTGAGCTCTCCAGTTGATGAATGGCGCAGCTTGTCCTTATTTGGACCTTGCGCCATTAAAACCAACCAACCAGTTGATGAATACAAGTGTTTCCTTTAAATAATATGTGTACACTTAGAGTTTGAATATTTTGGAAGCTTTGCGGAACGGTAGTTTTGAATGCCATCCGGTTTTGTATAAAATTTTCAGAGCATTAGATTTCCTTGATGGCAAATCGTATTGAATAATCTTGTGTTGAATTTCGAGTCACGTAAGTCTCGAGGGCAATGAGAAGGTCTGATGTGGCATACGACTCAGATGTAGAGTCAGAGGCGGGAAGGATGCAGGTTTACGAATGAATCTGCATCCCTCCCTACCATCTGATCCTTTATCAGATTTGAGAAAAGATGTGAAATACTTATCTATTATCTTTGGTAGGCGTCATGAGACAGACAGATCACACTAATAAATTGAGTGCTATATTTTCATATGTCACCCCATTATCAATATTACCGAAGTGCTGATGGGAGATTGACTCGTTTTCGTATCGGACATTTCACACACATTTATTCTTAAATGATTTAAATCTATAGTCATGAACCATTTTCTATTCATCATATTTTAATTTCATGTAGAAATATTATCCGTCATCGTTTTATATTTTTTAAAACGAATTTTTAACTCTAGAAGATTTATTGGGTGAACCTCCTTGTCGTAATCTTTTTGCTTTTTTGAGATCAATCGATTTCCTCCATTTTACTTAGTCAAATTCATGTATTTTATACTTTATAATTTTATATAAATTAATTTTAATGTACTATTTGTTTATTGTAAATATTTTCCTTTAATTTTATGAGAGTTTTATTTTATTTTTAAATTGATTTTAACGTTGCTTGGGTTTTGAAAAAGAAAATTAAATACAAATTTTTAAAAATTAATATTTGGCACAACTCGCCCATCTGCGGACCTTGTATCGTAAAACCCAATCACCCACTGCTTAGTCGGTGACAAGACCAATTCCATGACCATTCTGGGACAAAAGATTAATCATCAACTATCGTTATCGAGTTACTAGCACCCCTCAGGAACTTACAATTCTAAGATTTCAAAAGGACTTCAATTGTGACTCAATTCGTCCTTTACAGAGATTGATGCTGTAAAGTTATCTTTTTGCGTCGCAGAGTATTTTGATTTTCAAAAAGATAGTGTTACAGAGAAGTTAGAACTGACTGATTTTCAAAATGATTTATCTGTAAAATTGCTTTTTTTTTCAAGTTCTGAAAGTATTGGAACCCTTGTTCTTAAAGAAAAATAAGTCTTGATACAGATTTGTTTCAATGTGAAGGCAATGTTGAGTTCCATTTAACTGTGTGAAATTTCTTTTCCTAAAATGAAATTTCTAAAAAATAAGTACAAAAACAAACTCACTGGATCACTTTACCACCTATATTCGAATGTGAAGGTACTATTTATTATCAATCAACATCATAAGATTTGTTTATCTATTCTCTCAACAAGGTTTATTAATGACAAACAAGATTTCCTTTCATATCATTAATATTAATCAGTTATTAAAAATTCTGTAATTACATTTATTATATTTCTTTCTATATAATTACATTTGTTTTCGTTCTTACACTTCAATTTCTTTCTTAAGTTCTATTTCAGTTTCTTTTTGTTAACTACGATTAAATTTAAATTTAAAGTTGGTTTCCCATTTAGTAGAAAAAACTGGATTTCTAGAGACTAGATATTTCCAAAATTATAAAATCCGGCTTATATAAATTACTAATTATAAATAAATAATAGTTCGAAATTTCACACTTTATAGAATTGTTTGCAGCTGAAAAATATGTTTTTTGAAATTGCAACATTTAAACTTGACCAAAGAAAAAAAATAAAATAAGGTTATGGATTGGATATTAGTTAAAAAGAAGTTCAAATAACCTTTTTTGACATATTTATTGCAGATGAAAAAAAAAATTTTTTTTTTCTTGGGGGAAAAATTCGTCAAAACCAATTTTTGACACAAAAATACTTTGAATATTCGTAATAAAATATTCTTCAATAGCCTTTGGATTATTCTATCCTGAAATATTATACATAATAATAGCTATAAAAACATAATTCATGATATTTATGTCACATAGAATATTTTTTAATAAAATAACAATTACTATTTATAAATTGAATCATGTAATTTAATATTAAATTAATTTTATTTCGATAATTACCCACATAGAATATTAGTTTGCTGTATATCACTTACAAAATTTGAGCACGGTTAGCTATTGAATTCTACATGACAATATTTTCAACCTAAAATTTTCTTTTACGTTAATTTTTATTTTCTTAAAAAGAAAGATTTGCTTAAACATACCGTCAACAGATGACGCCACTACGATTCTACTTTTTTAAAATTTGATCAAAATTGGGGAGGTTTTATAAAAAAATTTTTCCTAAAATTTATTTCTTTTTTTTATACAATGTTATTTTTGTGCTGTTATAATTTGTTAACAGTAGCTGTAAAATTAAATTCATTTTTTTTGTTAGTATACTTAATCCTTTCAATGACAATTTTTCCCAAATAGAATTAAATTTTTTTTTTTATGATTACTGTAAGGAATTAATTATGAAAAATTCAAAATATGAATTCAGTTGTGTCAGCCCTAATTTAGAATACAAAAAAAAGAAAAATTAACCATAAATTGTATTTAGATACATATTGTTTGTTGTATTATTTTAAGGAATTCAAGCCACAAAAAATTATTTTATTTTTGAACAGCTTAATCAATCTTCAAAATATGAATATAGTAACACAGACCTAATTAAGAAACCAAATATACATATATTTATAAACACAAATTGTATTTGGATTTTTAAAATTTTGGCTTTAACTTTATTAACTGTTATTTAAGTAAGGAAGATATCCCAGCGCAAATGAAACATTATTTTTCTTGTTTTGTTAAGTTGTAAAAACAGATTTACTTTTAAAATAAACATTTTACCATTTTTCTTAGTGCTGCCATCTATCAGCAATATATGCAATACATCTTAAGTGTCTAAAGTTATATAATAATTTTATTTAACTTATATTCCTTAAAATAGTATTATATTATTATAAAATTATTTAAATAAAATGTTAAAAATGAGGCCAATTAAAAGTATGAAATCTATTTTTGGCATCATTGAATATCAATTTCCAAATTCATGATAATCTTTAAAGAAACTTTTTTTTATATAGGTTTCAATTGTATAGCTTTTTGTATTAAAATTTTAAAATATATTTATAAATTTTATTGTAAATCCTTAAATGTTAGAAAAATAATTTATCTGTTTTTTTTTTATTTTAAAAACAGATTTGTTTTAATTACAAATATTCAAATCACTTATTACTGAATTTATTTGTAAATTTTTAATTCGCTTTTTTAACTTTTATTAGATTTTCATTTAAAATTTGGAAGAGTTTTCATCTGCATTGGATTAACTATGAAGAGATCCCAAATTATACTTTAACACCAACATGATATATTAAGATTCGTCTCAAAACAATAAACTATGTTTTTAGTACTTTTCTGTTTTGGGTAACATTAATCAAATTTTTCCGCCAAATCACCAAACTAGAAAATTGGGCACAAAAAAAAATATTCATAAAAAATCCTTTTTCGAGGAATGAATCTAAAGATTTTAATGTGCAACTAAGTAGTGAAGGATGAAAAGAAATGACAAACAACAAAAAATGATAAGCAGCGAAGATTAACATGTGCAATTGAGAAACATCGAAATTCGAAATATTCAAGTTCAATCTCAAAAAAGGAATTCCTGTTACAGGGTGATGTTTCGTTATACTTAAGGATTAAGCACCGCAAGCATGGCGGTTTTATCAGGCTTCAGGTTTTATTGGTTACCGTTTTACCCGAAATGGAAAAATAACGCACCTCTTTTTCTAAAGTACTAATTATTTTTGATGCAAATAAAAAAATAAATAAAAATAGATTTTATTTATTTTTTATCGGCGTTAAACATTAACTTAAAATAATTTGCAATATATGGAGTAAAATTCCGTCGAACAGTAAAAAAAAAAAAATGGCTCCGAACGATACACGAGTTTTCCCCAACAATAAAATACATAATATATGGCAATTACATAGTTGCTACTTTAATAAATTAATGCATTTATTTAAAGAGAGCTTAGTTCGAATAATTATTTCACTTCTTTACACCAAGAAAGACAACATTTTTTAAGTTTTCATTTAAACAGTTTATTTATTTTTTTCCTAAAAAGGATGAAAATAAAGGTGTTTTTATATCTAATTATTTTTGTGTACTACGCTACGATATTTTTAATCTTATGCTCTAAAGCATACATAAAATCATAAGAAGTCTAAATTTTTTGTTTAAACTTTTTCCTTGAATATATACTGGGAAACATGAAACGATTTGTTAATTTGGTGGAATCAGCACTGACTATTCATATCGACCCCAAGTAGCACATTTTCGAATAATGAAATATTACTGTTTAAATATTTCGAAATTTTATTTATTATTATTATTATCATTATTTTAAATATTTATGGTCTAAAAAAAGTACCTTATTTTTTTAGCACTCTTAATTATCGTACTAAAATATTTATGACAATTCGTACCAATGTTTATGGACACAGAATTCAAATAGTTATGGGGCAGTATGTTTTCATGTTGTTAAACCTAATTTCCTTCTGTTAAAAATTTTTTAAGTGATTTTGTAATGAACTTTATTAAAAAAAAAAAAAAAGAAATTTTATGTTAAAATAGAATATACAGAATTGAAAAATACATCTGCATAAGAAAGTTCTGCATATTTTACTTCTGTTGTAAGAACGCAGTCGTCAGCAAAGCTAAACTAAGTCAGCATATCAAGAACGTAGAGTAAATCATCATAGAAATTCTTATAGGTTAAGGCAATCAAGTATATGCTCAGATGTATTCTGACAAGAAGTGCACTTAAAATAGAAAGAACTCTTATTTAATCTTTGTAAGTTATGGACCTCAGATGACCACAGCGAATACGAAAAATAATTTCACAGATTGTTAAAGCGGGAACACAATTCTGAAAAAGTAAGAGATGCCCAAGAAGATAAGGGCAGTCCTGCTTCACTTTTATCAAGGGTGTTTGTATTCATAAGTATGTGAAGGGATTCATTGTCAATGACTCGCAAGAGATGGAAAGACATTTCAGTTTGTTTAAAATAACCACTCTGACATTGTCTCCCAAGCCATGCCAATTTGAAAGACATTGGGTGAGATTCTGGGTATTACAAAATTTTCCAGATATCTTTCGAACTAAGTAGTAAAAGTACTCTATTAAAGCCATCTTCTGTGGCTTATAAGCGCAGAAGCTGCCAGAGAATAGCTTCTGTGGCCTGCGAAAGAAACAGCAACCTACAGGATTTCCCATTTTGAGATGGAATTTTAAATTTTATATAGATTCTACAAAAGAACAAGAATTTTCATTCTAGCTACCATCGGTATGAATAAGAACAGCCTCCTTTGGAATCTTATTGACTAGTTTATAGTTCAGATAGCTTATTGCCTTAAGCATATCTGAGGCAAATTGTTCTCAAACTGGTCATACTCATGGCAACTATCGGATTTGTTGACATGAATATGAAGATTTAGATGGAAAAACACCATGGAAGGCTTTGAGATGGATCAATACAAGAATTTCAGTGATATGATTCTACAACTTGGTATATTAAATCATCCCTGACCACCTAGTTAAATGGGATATTATTCCTCAAATTCTGGTAATTTCACCAATCCCGATATATATATATATATATATATATATATATATATATATATATATATATATA
>JAPDSC010150987.1:273087-309080 GCA_026290005.1 Latrodectus geometricus
ATATATATATATATATATATATATATATATATATATATATATATATAGGGCTAATAACTTACAAATATACTGTTTATTTTTATTTTTTGAAGAGGCAGAAGAATCGCAATGAATTGTGAGAAATACCGCTCACATATATGTTTAAATTTGTCAATATCCTAAAAATTAAACCAAACTAGGACATAATAGCCCATCGAGAGACCAAGGACTACAGTACCCATTTCTGTTTTCTTGACCAAGGGCTCTGAAGTACAAAGCATATGTCCCAGTTAGGCGGTCAGCCTAACGCGAGATCTCCCAGTATTTAGTTCCCAACCATACTTGGTATTCAGTTTTATCGATCCATGGAAGGGATGAAAGGCTGAATCGACCTTGCCCAGCGATAGAGCCTCGGAGTGAGTTACGAGTGAGAATCACTATACTACGTTGGAAATATCCATTCGTCAAAAAAAGTAAATTTTCAATATGAGTAATCAAGAACTGACTAAATAAGCTATAAAGATAAATGTATTACAGGTTAACTAAAATATAATAACCAGAAGGAAATTCATTTTACATTTATTACGAACAATGGTGTTCGGAATTACTAACTGTAATAAATGTCTAGATTTGGATAGTAACTGTTGATGCCAACAGAGGACACCACTACACAACAGTTTATTTTTATAATGATTAAAACAATTTTATTCAAAAACTCATATTGACAATTGAGTAGAAGCATTTCTTACGCCATGGTGGACATACCTTACAAAACATCCTATTAGATCTCTTATATTTTGATGTATCTCCTTTTAATGAGAGTTCGTTGTTATTTTTAAACATAGTTCGTTGAATGCTCTCTTTATACGGTTTATATTTTTAATGCGTTAAAGTTTTAAATCAAACAAAAGAGAGTAATTTTTTCTAAGCTAGAACGAAAAAGTTATAAAAATTTTTTATTTCTTTTTTTTTTGTTTTTTGAATAATTTTAATAATTTTCTTTTAATATCTGACATTTTTTATTCTTTCAAGAGAAAATCAAGAAGAGTATACAAAAGACTTGGGGTTTCAAATCATAAAAACGAAATGAGGACGAACAAATTTGATAATCCACGGGAAAAGAACTGCGAATGGAAATTTGTTTTCATTTCGCTTTCTTTTTTGCAACCTTGCCAATCAAACATCGAAAGAAATGTAAGGATATAAGAATTTCAATATACCACATAGTCGAACTTGAAAAACATTGACCACAGATTTATATTTTTAAAATTTGATAAGGATTACTTTGAAGTTAATCAAAAGTTACTAAGGCTTTGATACAATAAAATATAATCAAATTCAATGTAGATAATTTATATGATATTTATAAATGGTACATTTATTATGTTTAACTCTTTCCAATACTAAAAATATCAAATAATATTGAAGCAATGTTATTTAATATTCTTTTGGTAACGCGTGCCGAATTTGCAGTGGAATTTCATCAATTAACAATATAAGATCTTCAAGACAGTTAGAAAGCAGTTACTTCATTATTTGCAAATTTATATTAAATAAACAAAATTCTCGACACTTTTTCAATAGTTCCTGGTAACTATACTTAATCTCGTCATCATTATTTTTGTCTTATTGGAAAAGAATTTACAAGGCAAATATTCTAAAAAAAAAAAAAAAATTAAAAATATATCAATAATTCTTACACACATAAAGTTACCTTACTATATTATACAAACTTCTTTTATCCGATTATACGAATGTATGCTATTAAAATTAAATATTTTGCACTATTCAATAATTAAGAAAATTAATTAATTTTCAAATATATTAATTATTTGTTATTATTAATAAAATATTATCAATTTGTTATAAGTAAATTACAGTTTTTCTCATAATTAGTATGTCTTACCAGAATCTTTATACAGTAGATTCTAGTTTATACGAAACCAAACGCGGATCGATGAAATAGCTCTTAAAACTTAAAGTTCGCAAAATAAAAAATAAAGCATTAGATCTTATAAGTAACTCTCTTTTTTTTCAGAAATGCTTCCTCTATGAATAAAATATTATTAAAAAAATTATTTAATATTAACCACATATGTGCAAAATAAAATTCATTGCTGAAAACACAACTTGCTTTCATTTTATTGATAAGAAGGCAGACAAATGATTCCTGATTTTTCAGCATTTTCTGTTTCAAGAAGACATTTTTCCATTTTTTGCAGTTTAGAAATTTCACTATATCATTTCTTAAAAAAAGTATCTCATCAGTTTACTCATTCATCTGCTTGTATTACAGACGATCGGAACAAACATTATGTCAGTTGTTTCTCGTTTAATATTAGAATGGTTTTTATTTATTCCCCCCCCCCCTTCATTCTTATTCATTATTCCACATTCAATTTTCGGAAAAAGAAATTTTCGGGCACTTTGTTAAAGTTCATGAATGTGAGTAACTCATCTTCCTGAAGTCGTCGAATAAATGTTCTTAGCTTTTTCTCAGTTTTGGTAATACCATTAATAAATCCTGCATGTCATAATAGCCTAGATATCGTTTTTTCTGCCACTTCATTCCAAGCGTAAATTGACAAGTATTGATAAGTGCATTGCTCATAGATATTTAGTTCTTACCTGTATATTATAGTTAAATATTTAACTTAATAATTTAATATATAAAAAGAAAAATATTAAAAATTAAAATCTTTAAAATTAGCAAGAAAAAATATCATTTCTCATCAGGATCAAAGAGAGTGTAAGAACATTTAGATACACCCAGCAAATACTAAATAAATTTAAAAAAAAAAAAAAAAAAAAAAAAAAAAAAAAAAATACCCACCTACTTGAAACAGATAAATGAATATTAGAATGTATAAATTTAAGAATTAACTTTCAGATGAATTAAATTTATAGCTTTATATTATTGAAATATGGAATAAAAGATCTTAACCTTATATTCAAATTTAAGCATGCGCAAATTAATACGCTAGACAAACAATGGAGTTGAGAAATTTGCATAATTTACAATTAGTAAACTCACGCACTACTAAATATTAAAAAATTAAAATTATGATCATGCATTAGTAAAGTTAGAATATAAATTTCATGTAATAATGATGATCATGTTTAAAATATAAGTGAGAAATTGTAATAAATATGAAATCAAACTTAATGATTACTTAAAAATATGTAAAGAATGTGCTGCCATCTATGAGTTGAATAATCGTAAAAATTTAAAAAAAAAATGCGTCAGATATTGTAGTTCGATGCTCTCTAAAAATCTTTGCCTTCTGTAATATGGCCTTGAATAATCACAGTAGCTAACGGATCCGAAATTTTAAATTTTCTGATTACGTAAGTAGGAAAAAATAGTGTAGTAAACTTACATTTTTATTGAAACAAATGGATAAAAATTTAACTAATATTTTGCTTCTTTAATCAGAACGACTACAGAAAACATAATGGTAATATTTAAATACTTGATTTTTTTTTTCTGCATATGGTGTCTTTAAATTGTTACATTTGGCGATAAATCGCCTTTTTGGGGTTATATTTTTTCTCGGGAAAATGATAAGTTCTGATTTTATTAGGTATTGATTCGATTTTGTGATACGAACTATAAATTTAGCATCAAACATAATTTTGTATGCTTTTTAATATTTGAAAATTTTTATACGGTTTAGTTGTTTTTTTATTCCGTTATGAAAAATTTCTATACATTTTCTGATTTATCATTATTAATTATTCCGAAATTATTAATACAGAACTAATAAAGTAATAGCTATATTACTTTATTAGTTCTATATTAATAATTACAATAACTATAACTAACTTACACAAGCTATTACACATTTGATGCAGACAATTACTTTTTATGTTAATTTAATTAGTTGTAAATAAAAAAAAATTAAAATTTTTATTCTTTTGATTTAATTTATACCAAAACAGCTATACTGAAACAAACTTATACGGCAAATTTAAGTATTATTAATAAAAATAACTTAGTTGAAACACATGGTTATTTTTATCAGGTATTTTAAATATTAATATCAGATTAATTAATATGAAAATTTTTAACTAAAAATTTCATTTTCTAAAAATTTAACTAAATATTTCATTTTTGGTTTAAAGTTTGTTTGTTGTTTGAGAGAAATTTTACTGGAATATTTACGAGGCTCAGTGACGGGTGTGTAATATCGTGATGAAATCCTAAATCCTATTCTAAAAGTGCACTTTGGAACAGTTCACGTTATAATGCATGATAATGTGAATCGATGCAGTTTCAGCAGATGTACCCGATTATTTTATGTCGCCAAATTAAATTTTTCGTTAAAGTAATGAATGCCCTGTTCGAGCATTGCACTTTAAGTCTCAAATGAACTTTTTCATGGTGGCAGTTTGTAATTTATGTATGACAGAACGCATTTATCTTAAATCAGTTTGGTGAAGTGAATTAAAGACGCGTTTTAATTGATTTACCGCCATCTTGTTTTTTGCTGTTGTTGTCAGTGTTCATAGAAATGGCTGTAGTTGTTCAAAATAAATGCACAAAAAGAAAAAAAAAATTAAACAGAAATTAATATAAAGTATGAGAGAAAGTCAAACAATAAACTAGAATTTCTGATTTCGTTATCTGCTAGGAGTGGAGAAGAAGACACTATTCGTGTCGGGGGGGGGGGAGATAAAAGGTTTGTTGTTCTATTCTTGATCACCAGGGGTAGCGGAAATCCCGCTCCCGGTCGATATAAAATATATATCTTTAAAAAATTTGGGAAAATGTCTAGATTAATGTTTGTTTGTTAATATATAATAAATGTGTTGTCTAAAAGGAACGTGTTTTGTGTTATTCAATTATCCTGCAGACGACAGATCGTAAGAACATCACATTTTAGAATTTAGCTAAACAAAATCATTTTAGGTTTAAAAAGAAATGGAGTTGTCAATGTAATTTTTAGTTTCATATTAATTTCATTTGAAATAGCACAATATTAACTACCTATTAATTACTACTCGTATGTAATTAGTTAAAAAGCATGCTGATCTGTAAAAAATTAAAAAATATCTTATAATTTAAAAATATTGACGAACAAATAAGTCTCATAATAAATAAGTCAATATTTCTTAAATCAATTTCAAAAGTAAGGCAGTGCGAATGCTATTTTCAACATAATGTTTAAGTTAAATCAAATTTAATTTTAAATTGATTAAAGAAATGCAATGCAAACGGATTATAATCAATGCCCTCCCCATGTGGTACCATCTGCGACTGTAATACAAAACTGACATTCACAACTTTCTGAGCAACACACTTCATTAGAATTAAAGAAATCAGTAAAATCAGATAATTAATATTGAATCTATTGTAATTATTAATCTTTACAGTTAGATATCACAGAAAGAGAATTGTTTGTCAAAATAAACAATTAATGTATCGAGATGCTTAATAAACTTATTAATCCATAGATCTCAGTCAAAAATAAAAATCATATTAGCGCAAATTATATTAGCGACCTGTGCGAAGTCTATCGGAATTATAGCTTTGGAAAATGATTCCTAAAATATAATATTTTCGGTTATTACTCAAATATCAACCTTTTTAAAAATATGGCTCCTTTTAAAATTATATTCATTCTCATACTTATTTTACTATTTTTTTCATAAAAAGTATGTAAAAGCAAAATAAAATAAATTAATTAATTAATTGCAAGCTGTATATAGTTAATATAAAAGTTATATGCCTGTAAAGATGAATATCTATAAATTGTTTGTGACATTTCTTTGATTTCAACTTAATTCAGATTCAAAAGATAGAAAATACGTAAATGAAGAATATAACGAAAAATGTTAACAAATATGTAAATAAAAATATATCATTAAACCACAATTTTATTTACATTAATAAAATTTTGAACTTATTAAGCAAGAGTGTGTAAGTTTGTCAAAATCAGGAAAAGTTTTATATATTCAAGAAACTTCGCAGCCTTATTTGATAAAGCTGTTATTATAGATACGTTATGTCGCGATTGAAGTTAAATTTTTTTATAACTTATAGAAAAAATTTATTGCGTATAAATGAAAATTGAATTGATTGTCAATTATTGCAAGCATTTCAGCTTCTTAAAACTGAAAATAAAATCCATTTGGAAAATATTTTTTCATATTGAGAGTTTGCACTAAGAAGATTCTACGGGGTGTTAAAAATTAATTTAAAGGTCTGACGAATCCGATAGTTAATGAATTCTCTCACGTCAAATCGTTTTACCATGCATGTATAAAACAAGGATTTTTAATAAATCTGAAATTATATCAAAGGGACTATGTAATTATTTAAAAAGAAAATATTCTATTACAATTAAATACAATCTCTGTTTGAATTCTCTCTCACTCTCTCTCTATATGTATTTATATATGTGTGTGCAGTGGACGCGGTAGCTGGTTGGTTAGGGTGTTCATTCTTGTTATTGGAAGGTAGTGATTTCAAATCCCGAATCAACTAAAGAACCATCGTGTTCTCTAATAGAGGCTGGGGCACTTTAAATATGTCGTGATCGCGATGTCCTCCGTGTCAAATGATACCTCTGGATGGATTAAGGTCATGTGTGTGTCTAGGGAACTTTCTGATTGGGTCTCTGCTTCTAAATTACAAATGCTTTCTTTACTTATCTTCGTACCTTCGTGAAAATATTAAACCCCCCCTTTTTTTTTTCCACATTCATATCACTAATATATTGTATTTCATAACTTTTCATAAATAAAAATCGTGCAATGCTCATATTTCTTATTTATATGCATTAATTACTTTACTTTAGACTATATGGATTTATTTAATTGTCAGTTATTTTTTTTCTGAAAATGTTCTTTCTCAAAACAATTTTCTGAATTTCAAACATTCATACTGTAAAATTAATGTACTGTTCTTTTTTTTTTTTTTTTTTTTTCTTTTATGACATTTATGAGGATTTAAATGCATTGAAAATTATTTTAATTGATTTCTTTATTTATATTGCCTAAAGGTTATTGCCTATTGGAACATTTTTGTTAACAATAATTTATATTTTAATTTATTAAAAACAGTAGGTGTCTTTATTTTATAAGGATTTTCTAATTTTTAATTTTAGAATTTTTTAAAAATTCGAGCGTATTAATGAAAGAATTATGATCTTTAAAAAGACTCAATTTTAGACCTTGAGTTCTAAGTTGCCTAATATTAAATAACTTTAATGAAGCTTTGTTTTATAATAGTTCCATGATTTTTTTTATTACGTTTGAATGTTCTGATTAGAATGGTTGGCTTTCTATTCTAATTAATGACAATTTTTCGCATATGGTTCCTATTTCTATCAGAACTTTAAAAGTAAATTTCTTATTATGTATCGACTGCCACTGTCTGAATCGATCCAGAGATATATTGGATGGAGAAGTACATATGCCACTCATTCAATTTACCATTCGACTAGATTCAAGTCGAATAATATGAAATGTATAGAAATAATGTGAAATAATGTGCTTTGTTATTATTTTTTTCCAAAATCTTAATTAAAATTTCCAATATATATATTTAAGTTGTAATTGGTACTCACATATTAATATCACCGCAACTTTTTAAATATAAAGAATTTCGGAGAAATTTTCTTATAATTTATAAAAATTTTCTTTTTTTAATTATTTGTACATTTTTTAAAATTAGAAAATAAATTTTCTTCTTATATGTTAAGCATTAATTCATCTTAAGTTTTTGGGCAAAATCAGCAGGGGTGACGATAATATGTAAGTACCTAGAAATTTCTAGAAAATAATTTAATTAATAATTTTTCCGAAAATTAAGAATTTAATGACGTTATTTAAGAAGTTAAGCCTAACAGTCTTTAAATTGGCGAGAAATGAGAGTAGCGGAAGTTCATTATATCGCCAATAGCATATGTGATCGACTAGTTTCTCCAAACTGTGGAGAAAGCAACCCTACGGTGTTTCTTAACTCCTAAACCTGTATTTCGTGTGCCTAATGGTTGATCGTATATATATATTTTTTTTACTTAAAGCATATTCTGTATGTTATATGTCTAAATAGTAAAATAATTTCGATTCTTTTCAAGAATATCAATAATTTTTTAGGAACTTCTTTAAAGGAAGCCTTAACAGAAAAGAAATCAAAATTAAGGTAACGTATCCTATTTTAAACATGGCGGATTTGGTCAAAACATATTTGAACTGTTGCCATTCAATGCATGTAAACACAAGAGTTTTTACTCATTTTAATCATTAAATGATAATTAAAAAACAGAACTTCAATATTTTAATACTTTAGAAAAAATTTCATTTTTTTTCAAAAAAATTATTGAAATCAATATTTTATTAAATTCAATATAAAGAAAATCAAAGTATTGCCAGTGTTAACATACAAAAAAAAAAAAAAAATCTTTTTGAATTGAATTTTAATTAGCAATTTTGTTTCTATCTTTAATAATTTTAAATTTTACCATTATTATTATTATTTTTTTTTTTGTTCAGTTAGAAAAATAAAAATAATTTTAGTCTCATTTAACGTTTTGTTTTTGGGAAAAGCTATTTTTAGTGTTATTTATCTTTCATTTTAATATTTAGATAAAAAAAAAAAAGCTACTAGTTGTGATATTTAAATAAATTTATTTCTTACTTATATTTTAGCATTTATTTTGCATGTTAATATATATCGTTCTAATATCTTGTATTTAATATATGTGATGATAAAATTAACATTTAATCATACATATTGCATTCTTTGTATTGATAAGTTGAGTTTTATTTCCTGTAAATTCTTTGGTTAAAAAAAATCTCAATTTTCGCAACTTAATTTACCGCTGTGAAGTATTGGCAAAGATTATCGAAAATAATGCACACATGTTGATATTAGATAGAATGTTGCAAAAAGTTAATTGTTCTATGGAATTTTTCTGTCAATTCTTTATTGTATATACTTTTACAATAGTTAAATTGATATTTTTCAGAAAAAATTAGAAATATCTAATTAATAATAGAAAAACTAAATTATCCAAGTGTTTATGTTAAGAAAACCTTTACGATTAATTTGGATTATGTGGTGAATTTTTTACTACTTGTAAAATGGGGTTTTATATAACCTTCATCTAATTCTGTATACAAGACAAAATTCTTGAAAACAAGGAATTCTCTATTTCTAATGTTAAATAAGTTTCATATGTTGCAATAATGTTCTTTTCATTTGATGTATTCCTCATTAATCCTAGATGACAGCCAAATCCTAAGCACTCTGGTCTTCCAATGAAAAATTCACTGGTTCAATTCCCTGCTAAGATGTTAGGTTTCTTATTTTTCGGAATCGCTTTAAGCTGTAAATCTCAGTCTAATTAATCCTCGGGCACAAAAGTAAACGTAGAGCGACAAATAAAACAAACCTTATTTCTCATTAACAGCTAATTTGTTCTGAATTTCCCGCATAAAGCGGAATCCAAAACACCGAACTTAAATACTCGAGAAGGGAATCGAACCCATGATTTGTTCAACTGAAGACCCTAAGTTCTGAAGATTAAGCTAGGGGTTTTTGTTTTTAAATTAGGAAACAAGTTTAAATAAGCAATGCGGATGCATAGATTTCATAAAAGATCTATTTCATACTATATGGGCATATCTCTAACATGGTTATAAAGTTTATGTACTTAAATCCTTGACATTAAATACCTAGGTACTGGGAAGTATACTGGTGCTATAACAACATTTATGCAAATGAAAAACTATTTTGCAATAGCTATTATATGAATATATAATAGAGATTGAATTCTAAAGTATGAAATTTGTGCAAAACTTTCACATTTTACCTATTTATACCCAGATTCTTGTTCTTAATTTTGTGTTTTTCCGTTTCTCTTCTACGATCGTATAAGAGAGATTAAATTGAAACTAAATTGACCTAATGAATTATGTTCATTTGTTAAACACTCACACAACCTATTTAATACAATACTAAATTTACGAATATTCCCTTATTTAATTCTGTACTGAAGCGAATTGCTGGGCTAAAAACTCTAGTTTTGGCAAAATCCTTAGACATTAGGTTAGTTTTACTTTTAGCCTTTGTTATGAAGTACATTCAATACAAAATCTAGAGTGGAAGAATAGGGATATATGTGTTCCATTGCATGTGGGATAACTATATGAGTAATTATTCGAACCGTGTAAGAATGTAGGTTAATGCAAATTCTACAGATTATGGTCATTATAATGGATACAAAGATTTGTCTTTGAAGTACTGTAATTTCTTATTTAAGTTATTGTTTTCTAACGTTAAATACAATAAAAAATTTTTATACAGCATTACTCTTTCTTGGAGAAGCAAACTATCGAAGCATTGTTTAGGAATATCATGCAGTTATTTTTACAAAAACTGACATAGTTTTGAATAAGTGCAAAAAACAAAAAATTTGATATTTATTATATGTTCACATATAGTATATCAACAATTAAAATATATAATAATATTATTCAACGAACATTCTCACATTACATGATCTGGAATAAGTTATTTCATAATAAATCTATACTAAAGAAAGGTCCAGGTATATTAAGGTCTGTAAATTTGATTGCAATTCAATTCTCAATCTTTTCTATGAATGGCTATAGTGGGAATATTAATAAGTTTCAAGTTATATTAATAGGATGTATTTAATTTTAAATTATTTTGATTGAAATTAAATGTATATATGTGGACGAGTTATAAAATTATGTAATAATACATATATATATATATATATATATATATATATATATATATATAGTGATTTTGCGTATATGTATTTCATTTTTTTAAAATTTGTAATTACTGCAATTTTTTCTTTTTACAAAAGCTGTTTTTGCTCTTATAATTTTTTAGATTTGGTTTAAATTATTTGAAATTTTGGACTGTTGACAGTTTGCATGTGGTTTCTGATATAATTAAGTAATATTAAAAGTATATATATATATTGTGAACATTTTTTGTACGATGCGTTTTCTAGTTTTTTAATATCTTGCCGAAATTTGCAATTTTAAAATTTGATTTTAATATGAAAATTTTACCATTTTTAAATCGAAATGAACAATCAGAATATTTTTTAAGCATTTCTGGCATATGTTCGTACTGGTTTTATGCTCATTTTCTTCACACTCTTGATGTGAAATGTTATCTGAATCTAAATTATTCTTTAAATATTACTAATAGAAAGTATTACATAACACACCTGTTTGTTTTTTATATTGATATAATTGGAAAATAGTTGATAACCATAATGCGAGATTTTAGAATAAGAATAACTTGTGGCGGAAAAAGATTTTATATTGGCGACAACATTATTTTCGGAGCCAAAAATCTTTTGATCGACTAGTTCTTTTTGTTTTTCATAAAATGGCAACCATGTTTATAGCTGAACAGTTTCGGGCTCAGAAATTCTAGTTTGGATTCCTATTATATTAGTTAGTAAATTATATAATACTTGAAAATATTTTTGCTGTTTTACGAAACTGGAAATTTTACAAATTTCACTGGGTCGTCAGGACACCTTGTCTATATATTAATCATAACGGATTCTGGTAACTATTATAAATATAACTAGTCTATAAATTGCAATTTTTTGATGTTGCCATTTTGTATCAGAAATTTTGTGTTTAAGATTTTTACATAAATAATTTTTTTAAACTTTTTCACTTTGTTAATAAACTTCTCTTTGTTATTTAATTATGGTTTTATAATAGATTATTTCTCTTAATGAAACATTTTATTTTAAATGTAATTATTAGAACAAGAAATTGCTATACAGGGGATTGGTAAGCCTAACTATATATTCTTGAAAACTATTATTAAAGTATATACAAAATGTGCATAATACTAGTAAATAAAATTATAATATCCTTAATTCATTTTCGATAATTTCATTTTAATTTCAAATAAGTCCATAATTTGTATAATTTCAAATATTATTTTATTTTAACGTAAACTCGGATTATTTTAAGCTCTGAATTTCGATTCAGTTATGATTCCGATTTAATTTTCTACTCCTGGTTCCACCTGTGTATCCTATTGATAATTACTTTCGTTTTCAGATTTATTTGTGTACGAATCCCAGCTCATAATTACACAAACCAATCAAATTAATTTTATTCCAATCGTCTATAAAATTGTCTTTGTATATTTTCAATATCAGCGAACTTATGGCTCTTAAAAAATATTCATTCATATTCTAGTTGTTTTCTTATTTGCATTTTGCCCATAAAAATAAACTTTTAAATCTGGAAATTTCTGTTACTTTTTAAACTTCAATCTAAATAATCAATTAATCAATTTCCTTATAATAAATAATAGTGGAATGCTCCGATTTGATTAGTAATAATGGGGATATATATATATATATATATATATATATAAATTTTAAGTACAGTAATTAAATTTGCGGATAGAGAGGAAGTTACCCTTCACTTCAAAGCCGAACAAACATCTGATAGATTTGTAGTCTGTAAACAATATGATCTATTCAAACTAGTCTATGTATGCTAAAAATTACGATTGTTAAATTAATCGTTTGTTTCAAATAGCCCTGAGGTGCTTTCTGTGGATGTAAGCTGCACATCCAATGAATATAACCAACCTATTGATCATTCCTGGAGGATAATCCTTGCGAAATCGTATATATTAATCTGTAACACGCATATGTTCAGTAAAATCATAAATAAAGAAAAATTGTTTTAAAAAATATTTTAATATTTTTTTTTAACAACAAAACGTTGATATACGTCAAAAAACGCTTTAAAAATTGAACTCTCATAAGCCCTTTTAGCCTTTTAAGATCAAATGCAGTTTCATTGGATTCTGCATTTTCAAATCACGAATAACGCAGAAAATCATAAGTTTGAGCCAAAGACTGACTTTTAGTAAATGGATTTTCGTGAAACTACCATATTCCTAAATATAAATATGGACACGTGGATGGTTGGTTTTGTGATATTATTTAAATTTGACGTGGCTTTTTGCTGTTGAAGATAATGGAATCTTTATTTCCATTTGTTTTGTTTGCACGTAATTGTGGAAGCAGATTTTTATGGTCCCATATTATCTCAAACTAATTTTCCATTAAAAAATAGGTATAGAGCTTGAGAACAGAAAATTCGTGTTATTTGATAGTTAATTTATCATTAAAAAATGTTTAGAACTTTAAAATTTAGGAAATATGAAAAATTATTTTAGTAACACAATTTAAAAAAGATTTGTTACACAATCTACAAATATTTATATTCTAGTCCTTAGAAATATGCGGATATAAAATGATATGAGAATTTTACTAATTTTTTATAAATTGCTTATTTTAGAAAATGCATTTTTAATTTTCTTCATATGAAACCGTTTGCGTTTTTCAGATTCTTAGCCAATCTAAAGAATATAATATCCTAATTTGCTGCAATATGCAACTCTAAAAAAGTGTTTTCATAGTATTTTAATTTATAATTCTGTTGCCCACACGAAGTATATAGTAGTTAGCATTTCATTTGTTCATATTGAATCTGGAATCCCTTCTGAAAAGCACGAACATTGATCGATTTTCTTCTTTAATATTATGTATTGCTCTATTTGCATTTCTATTGCAAAAAATCAATTTATTTGTTCTAATAATAATTTTCACTTAAACTGCATTTGTAAAATATAGCATCTATATTTATTAAAGTGTGTACTGTATATTTGTATAATCGAAGTTTATTTATATTGGCATTATAAATGCATTCATTCAATCATGTCAATGTAATTTAGCTAAATTTAGTTCTTCACTAAATTTAACTAAATTATTCTTAGCTTTTTTTTTTACAATAATGAATTTTTTTATTGTTGTAAAAATAAAAAAGAAATTATCGTAAAAAAACTTTTGCAATAATAAATTTTTATTGGAAAAGCATAAAAAATGCTTTTGCAATAAATGCATGCAACGAATTCATATATTGATTATTACTTATTGCTCAACAAATTTATACATCGAATGTTATTTATTGCTCAATATTGAGTAGAGATTAGTTAATTTTTATTTTTTATGTCACTGTGGCGCAATTTTAACTTCCATTAGGAGTTTAACGCTTTAGTACTCGTAACTTTTTTTACTGTTTTCATTAAGTAGTATTGTTTCTTACATGAAAATATAATATTGTAAAGAAAAATTATCTTAATTACTGTTGAGTAAATAGGTTGAAATATTTTGTTTTAATAAGTAATTTTAAATATGATTTTACTATTCCAGTTAAAAAGTCATCAAATGATTTTAAAGGATATATCAATAATCCTTTTTATCTAACAGCGAACAGATATTGTCCTAACGTCTTTAAATTATTATATTGCAATTTTGTATAATATATATATATATAATATAAATTTACCATTAGAAATAAAATTTACAGAATACCTACATATTTCATGAAAAAGCGTTAATTTTCTCTTTAATATAATTAAACTTGCTAAAAATGCAAAAGCCATTCTATTTCATACTGTAACTTGCATTGATTAAATTCTTTGTTCGAATCTTACTTTTACCAGTTTCTGTGTGAATTATTGCAAGGAGAGATTGAATTCATGTTATGTATAATAGTTATGTTTTTCTCTCATCGATTTTAGCGCGCTCATTGATAAAGGTCTTTTTCTTGGGATTCGGATCCGCACCAAACAGAACGGAAACCGAATTAATTGTCTTTTGTATTGTTTTGGCTGCTAACATATTTTCATAGAATAATAATTACATTTTCGCTATATTTATTCATTAATATTAATATTCAATATTTGTTAAAATGTAAACAGTAAATAATTATTTTCAATGCTTATTTTCATGTTTTTTTTTTTTTACGATTTATTTATATTAAAAACATATTTCTTAAAATTTGTTAAATGTATGTGAAAAAGAGTTCATTCAAAAACATTTTTTCGCCAAGCCTTCATAACAACGCCATGGAGGAAAACTCCCAAGTGATTCATGCCTCATTGGCAATAAGCCAAATTTTACACAAAATGGCGACCGAGTGACGTTTTTTGAGTTCAGTGAGTGGGGCTTTCTTTATCGAAGGAAGGTTTGTTCCTCCGTCCTGAGTGTTAAGATGCTGCTCTTACGGCTTGTGCATTTCTTGTACTGCGCAAGCGTTGAGTTTTTTCTCTGCAGTGTAATTATTTTTATAAAAAGTCTAATCTAAATCTGAAAAATTATTTTGTGATTGTGTTATTTTTTTGACAAAACTATATTACTTTTTCGTTTTGTGCTTTTGGTACGCCTACGCTTGTTACTCCATACCAACATGAATGTCTTTTTTTTCTTAGTCTTTTAAGCCTAATATTTTTTTCACAATATGTTGTATGTAATTTTTATAATGAAACTGGTTTTCTCATATAAAAAGAAAAAATTATTTGACGAGATATTAAAAGTACCTTATGAAGGAGATCTAATTTAATTACTTCTAAACACTTCCTAAGTTTAGTTGGGTGAGTCTGAATTATTTAAATATTAAATTGGATAAAACACCAATTCAATGAACTCGTATTTCTCAATTCTTATATTGTATACCTTGAATATAGTTATTTCTTTTTTTAAATTGAGAGAGATTATCCAGATGTAGTCATTTAATCATATAATTCTCTTTTTGTCTAAAGTGAAAGAAAATTACGGTTAAACTAATATTTTTCATAAGCTCACAATATATTTCATTAGCCTATTTTTGTTAAGCTTAATATATTTTCCCTACATTTTATTCATTGGAAATGATACATTTTTTATCCTCTGGAATTATGGATGTCATCTCAAAAAATGTTTCAAAAAATATCTTCAAACTGTAGGAAAAAATTATTTGGATGTTTCAAAAAGGAAAGTTTCTGGAATGAATTAGCTGAATCTACCCGCTTCGCTGCGGTTCGTTTGAATTATTTTATACTTGGTTCTATGAATCTGTAATATATACCTAGCTTATTCAGTTCAACAAGGGGAAACAAGGCCAAGAAGCGGCCTGGTTGCTTAAAACTTCGTTCTCTTCGGTAGGTAGTGAGTTCAGATTTCGGCATAACCAAAAATCCGTCGTAATAAGCGTTAGATAGGTCATGTTCGCAATGTCTTCCAAGTGAAGTGATACAACTGGCAGGTAAAGTATTGGACTCCCATCCGGTTGCTACCAGCTAACTGGTAGAGCCCAACCCAGGGCTAAGTATGTTGGTGCAACAAGGGAAAACGTCGCTTATATTCCGGAGATTCCATCTGCTTATAAACTGAAAAGGCAAACATACTTACGTTTTTAAGATAAAAAACGTTAGGTATTCTTTGTATATCTTTCTTTTAAAAATAAATTGTGGGAATGTAAAAAGAAGTAAATGTATGTAGAAGTATGAGACACGCAAATATTTTTCTCCATTCTCATCGCTATTGCTTAGGTGACGATTTTAAAAAGAGGTATTGTGTGTGTGAAGCATTTTCGAACTGAAATAGCTTTTATTTTTCATTTAGTTAGTCACCAACTAAACTTCATTCCATTCAATGCTGCTGTTCTGAGGTTAACCTCGGACAAACATTTAAGGGACCCACAGAATAAATATTTATCTACGTAGATTAAGTCAAATAAATTATATATAGACTGCTTTATTCAAATAAATATTTCTGCGTAACATTATTGTAAGAATGAGGAATATTTTTACGAAGGAAACTTTCTCCCGAATGACTTTCAAAACGAAATCCTTATCATCCGAGAATCTGTAGATAATGAGGCTGCCACTAAACAAATAAGTAAGGAAAAATAGACAGCAAAAGAAGCCCTTTATACGTCATTTCATAATAATATAGAAAATAAGCGTCTTTAACATACATAAGGAAAATTTGATTCTTGAAGATAATTATTTTTAGCATCATTTTATAATAAAATATTTGAGACATTTTGTTGTAATATTCATGCATAAAATATAACTTAAACAAATTATTAATGGATGCTAGATAAGATAGAATGAACTTGTAATTAGCAAATTGATAAACTTTGGATAAGTCCCATACATTCCGAAATATTTCGTCCTGAATTTAAATGTATTCTGTCAATATTTCGATTTTCGAATGTTTGGAAATAAAGAACCAGAATAAAATCATAAGTCATTGAATTAAATGCAATTTTTTTGCAATGTAATTATATATCAGCCACTAAATATTTTGCCACTTACTGGTGTTTATTTGATTTAATAAATAAAACGTTAGATAAATTTTTAATGTTTTATGTATTTTTTAGATTTTTATGGCTGTAAATCGTACATAATAAAAATTATTATACACATAAAATGAGAACAATTTTATTTGTATGCAATCAAAATTTATGAATCATGGGTGACGGCGAATCCAGCAAGACTAATATTAAAGACAATCGTCAATGGGCAGACTGCGGCTCTCTCTGTAAGCAGTAGTTGCCAGTCCACTTGGAGTGAGTGCTAGAGGTTTTCCTCTAGCTGTACGTGAATATGGACCACTTTGTTTGTCCCCCTTGAGGGCACATTATCCCTGTTTCAGACTTTATGATGTGAATTCAACAATAAACGAGGAGACGGGAATACGCGTTGGGTTAGTGGAATAGTTCAGCTGGCTTTTTCCGGTAACGGACTGACCGGCTTGGGGAGGGCTTCGCCAGACCAGTTGCTAGTAGTGTATAATAACTCGTCTGGTCTGGAAGGTGGCAGCTGATATAGCTGTGTTTTCTCGGCCCGACGGGGGGGGGGGGGCCTGTAATCCTCCTGTGGGTTTTTTTCAAATGCAGCGGACACTCTACAGTCTAATTACACTCTCTACCAGAGTGGCTATTCGCCTGCGGTGTCGAAATCTTGGGTGATTGATTCTACACACAATACTATTCTGAGTTCAAATAGGTTTGCCTTTGGCATCTAGTATCGTGTATGGGGGTAGTTTGACAGATTGAAGAAAACTCAGGACCGTTCTGAATTTTCTTACTACAGGATTCTAATTACAGGAAGTAAACAGTAGCTTCCTGGAGTCGCGAGTCTTTTCCCACACGGTTGTAAAGTATTTTTGGCGACACTTGAGAAAAATAATATATACTGAAACTTAATATTTCTGAAATTTAAGAAATTTTATTTGTTAAAATGTCTATAGATCAAATAATAGAATTGACAGATGCATGCAAAGATAAGTCTTCTTTATGATAAATTATGAGCATTGATTATACGAATCAAATAAACAGAAACATGTGAAAAATTACAAGATATTTATAAAGAGATGAAAATTTGCGACAATAAAAGACAAAAAAATTAAAAAAAAAAAAAAAAAAAAAAAAAAAAATTGTTATATCTATTATATATTCATATAATGAAATCTTACTAAGAAATATAATGAATGCTTAAAATTACTTGATTTCTCCTGTATTAAAACATAATTCAGTTAATGTGAAAAGCGTTAAATTCCATTTAACATAAGAGATTATCATCTTACTTTGCTATAATTAAAGGAAAAAATATACGAACATATTATATTTAATTTTTTCAATCCATATTAGACTTTTTAATCTTTTGTTATAACCTTAGTTTAATAAATCAATATAAATATTTTTACTTTTATTTTCACAAATATATCTTATGGAGAACTTTTATAATTGACTCACGTTTTCTGTATTATTTGTACCAAAGCTAGAAGAAATAATTATTGTAAATTTTAAATCTTTGTGCTTTCTGGCAACAGGTAGAACGTATTAAGTCACATTCATGAGGTCTTAAAAAACTCATGAATATACTCCTTTTTATAATTAAATATTCTACCTTATCCAACAAAGTTTTTACTACTCCTCATTCATCTTAATGTAAGAAATTCTTATCTTCTATGTGTATTTCTTTTATCATATTAATATAAAAAATAATCAGTATTTTAACTTTTTTTTATGAGTTTTGAAATTTCTTATGATAACTAGAGTAGAACAGCAACACCTCTATGTAGCACTTTAATTGACGACATTAGTGTGACGTCATATCCACAACTGTTTCGAAACAAATACAATGTAAACATTTGTTTAATATTGTATTTAAGAGTGCCTTCTTGACAAACTTGGAGATTTTTGTTTGGCTATCGATTTTATTGGTGATTTTTGTTGGCACAGAACAATAAATTGTTCTGTTGCAACCAGAATACGATTGGATTTTGCCCAGCTTAGTGATTATGTGTGACTACAATTTGGCGAGAATCAACAAAAGGTTAAGCAAACAAAAGGTTAAAAGTTTTAGCAAACACGTTATCCTTAAATAATGAATATCAATTTCAAAAATAACAATTTAAAAATCTATCACCGAAGTCTATGGCAGTTTCAATGATAAATGGCGCTTAACAGCAAATGTTTGGAAACAGTTGCTGGATATGACGTCACAACTAATGTCGTCTATTGACTTTCGTATGATGTCAAAATCACATGTCGAGTACGCTTGGCGATTTTACTTTTGCTTATTTAATGAGCTCACCGCGTAAACTCTGTTATTTGAATCTAATAGGTTACAAGCAGTTCTGCGCTGATATTTATTACTCCATTTTGTTCCATTTTGTCTATAATGTTGTCCATGGTAAGCATTTTAAAGAAACTAATTTTTTAAAACTTTGTTCTGGTGAAGTAAAATGATGACTAAATTTGACGTTGTTATGTTATGTTGGCAGAAAATTTGGACGATATTAACTGCTTTATTAACTTCCATCTTTTTACGACGCAGCTTGTCCTTTTAGAACCTTGCGCCATAAAACCCAAGCAACCATCCATTTTTTTACTTAAAAAAATTATTACGATTAATTTCTTAGTAATTACTTATTACAGCCACCTTGGCATTTTAAAACCGTACAAATTTTAAGAAAAAAATAATTATAAAATATTTTTATAATTCTAATGCGTAATTCAATTTTTTTTATTCGCACACACAATAAATTTCTCTCGCTTTTTTCTTTCAAAATACTCATTTTTTCACTTATTTGCGAAAATTGTTCAGCTTATTTAAACATATAAATTTGAAAAAAGTAAATATTCGACTGCTTATCTATTATTAAATATGATATTATAAGGATTTTAAAGTATTATTATCAAGCTTTTGCAAAATTTAGTTGGAGACATTTACAAAATTCAAAAACGACTCTGTAAACAATTTACGTTTGGTATATGTCACAAGACAAATATCAAGTGTAGAAGCGTCGTCTGGGGATAAATAGGATAATTTAAATGCTTTAAAATTAAATAAATGAAACTAAAAGGAGCATCCTATTAATTTTTTTAATATCTACTAGTTTGTGAAAAATTTCATTATGCATTGAAGAAATAAAAAAAATAACAGCTGCTATTATTTGTGATGTAAATTATTCTAAATATAATAAAATAAAAATGTCAATATCATTATATTGTATTTATAATGTAGTAAGAAAGACAGATGTGATATATTGCCGAATTTTATTGTGCAAGAGTTAATTCATTAAAATGCTTGTTACTTCGGAATTTTGTTTATGACCAAATTTTGTATGAGCATCAGGTTAAAATTAAAACAGTCTTACTGTAAATCATTATAAAGTTAAAAGAATATTTTTTTTTGTCAACAATTTATGAAGCAAAATATTTTTTTTTCAACATAAGTACAACTGATTTCCTCTTCGCTTCCATTCTCAATGACTATTTAATTTCAATTTGATTTTTTTCTTTATTTTCAAATTTACTGTTTATTTTTTGAGCTAAGGTATTTAAGAGTTTTATGTTACCGATGTTTGTCAAATCGGCTTTAATTTTTTAATGAATCAATTTGTACTATTTCTAGATGTTGTACTGAATCTTAAAAAATAATTTTTCATTTAACATATTATGTGCTCTTAAAGTAAAATTGAGCTGGATTTTTAGAATATTCTTCATGTGGTTGTTTAAAACATGAACTAATTTATACCGAGAATTTTTTCCCGCAAAATAAATAATTTGGTTTTAGTTTATTAATTTATTTGTTAATATGTCATAATTATTATTTATAAAATTTACATGATTTGGACAAGTTTAAATTTATAATATTTGAAACTGTTTAAATTTATATCACTGGAAATATAGGTTTAATTTACTTAAAATTACACTGAGTACTGGAGACTAACATCAAAACGTTAAAGCCATATCTTATTTGAAGTTGAAACAAAACCATTGGCAACAAGTTATTCCGTCGCCAATAACCTTGTGAATCTAGCTTTTCTTGTTAATTAGGTGCTTAGCAACCCTATATATTTCGATATTTTCAATACTGATTCAAGTGTGGATCATTTTTAGGAAGTTTCGTTATAAAAACGGAATCGAATTTTTGTTCACAAATATCAAATACACTTGCCAGAAAAACTCTGCGTACAAACCATCGTAAATATTCTAGAGAGAATAAAAATACATTAAAGAGTCAACATTAATTCAATTTTTATATAAAACATTTCTTTAATAATTCGTTAAAAATTTCAAAAAGCAGTCAAAGTAAAGTAAAAGTAAAAATTTCAGAAATACCACACATTGTTTCAAGGTAATAATAATTAAAAATTACTCAAAAAGCAGTCAGAAAAGTTTGCGTACAGATAAGAAAAGTCTTAAAAAAATATCTTTTATGGACTGTCAATTAAACTAACTTTAAGATCTGGTTGGAAAACCTTTATGTCCAAGAATCTCTTCCTATCGTTTAGACATAGAGTGAACTAGCTTGGCGTTTTCCGCAGAGGAAATATTATTCCATTCCATCATAATCTCTCTTTACAGCATGTCTTTCGATGATGGTATGTAATGTTGACGTATCTTATGTTCTAGTAAGTCCCATAAATGTTCGATGGTATTCAAGTCTGGCGATTGTGGAGGAGTTTGCAATTAATTTTTGATATTATACAACAGACAGCTTTACGCTGTGTGATTTAGATCATTGTCTTGAAGAACGATAAGTCATCGCTAAGGTTGAAATCTTGTACACTCTGCTTCAACTTTTGCATTATTATATTTAGATATCCCATATGATCTAAAGTGGAGACCATAAAAATTTATCGGCTTGCTATATTTGCTACCATACACCCCCGAATCATTAAGGCACCTCTAACCATGTTTAACTATAGACACAAGATTTTGCTTCTCAAAAGCCGTGCCTTGTTTTCTAAACACCAGTTTACGTTATTTGATGCCAAAGATGCAAAACTTGTTTTCATCAGATGATTACTTTACCAATTCCCTTATTACATTTTTTCCCAAAACTCAGAAGGTTTATTTACATACTCAGTGGCAAAATTTAAATGTTTTTGCTTATTGACAGTCCTGGCTTTCTACGGCCATAATAGCCCGATTCCTTTTTGTATATTACGTATTGTATCTTCATGAAAAGATTTTTAAAACGTTCTCCAATATCAATAACTATTTGAGATTCAGTAATCTTTAGATTTAAACGTAGGGATTTCACAGGATGTATCTCATTTCTCTTAAAGTCAGCTTAGATGATGGCCACTCCAAGGCTTTGAAATAACAGATTTCGATCACTTGTAATTATTGATCACTCTTTGGATATAAGAATGAGTTCTTCTAACTATCTTGCCAATTGCTCGAAGAGTTTTATCTTCATTCCTTGGTCTTCAGATGATTTTCCTTTCGTCCGGAACAATCTCTTTTCCTTTAGAATCCATTTTAAGTCTACTTGTTTGCAAGTACTAATGTATCAAAACAACCAAAGATAGTTTTTTATTCTATTTGTTGTATTACCACAAGAGATAAAATTAATAAGTAATGAAATATTGTCTGCATTCATTTTTTATTTCTTACACGCTTACGGAGGCTAAAAAATAAAGATTAATTTCCAAATATCTTTGTAATTTGTAACTGTGCGCAAACTTTTTCTGATAACTTTTTGTATAATTTTTAATTGTTATAACTTTGAAACAATGTGCATATCGCACATCCTGAAATTGATAGTGATATTTAAGGAATTGTTAAAAATATATAAAAATTAAATTAATTTTGACATTATAATGAACTTTTATACTATCTAGAATGTTTACTGTGCGTTTGTTCACAGGTTTTTTCTGGCAAGTGTATGCAGTTTTTTTTGTCAGAAAGTAGTATATGGTAAAAAATTTTAATCGATATGAATTCAAAATTTAGTTCATATTCCTATGTGCCTCATCCTTAGGTCATTCCTTTATTTTAGTGTTCGTTTTCGTTTGTATTACTACCTACATTAGTTGTGCAACACTGCAAACAGCTTGATAATTTTTTCCTACTGTTGGATAACGGAATGGACGCCTGATAACAACACTTAATTCTAAAGCAAGTGATATTTGCGTTATTTTGTAAGAAAGTACAAAAATTTTGGACAAAGGGAAATTTAATTTTTTTAATTTTGCCCACAATAGTTATAACTAGAATATTCCACTGCCACATAATTTTTATTGATTTTGATCTTGGAATTTTGCTTAGGTTTAAATTGTTTACTTCTATCATGTGTTAGAAGTTCAAATAAACCATTGCCCTCCTCAAAATGTACACAAATTACTTTTATTTTCATCCAAAAACTCCTTTATTTAAATCAATTAAAAATACTTTTTACCACTAACTGACGTTAAAATATTTAATTAAGGAGATAAGGTTTCTATTAAATTATAAAATGCACAGTTAATATGTGTAACACTCAATTCTCACACTAATTTTTATTTTCTTTAACTATGCAAATAAAAAAGTGTATTGCATTTTATTTATTAAATAACACTACATTTTTACTGTAGTGTCGTAAATGTTTGTTGCTTTTAAAATTCCTCACCCCGTAGTTAGGGAAATGTTAAATTTCTCTGCTAATCAGAAAAACCAGCACGTTTCTAATTAAATTCATCGTTGGGTAAAATTTTCCCTCCTACTAATTAAACAAAATTTTTATTTTGATTTTATTAGTTAAGAGAAAAATAATGTGGGCTTTGTATTTTTTTTTTCTGAATTTCTTTGAATGCTCCATATTTCATTTTGATTATCATAGCTGTCCAAAGGATATTTATTTTGGAAATCAGAACAGAAGGCTTAAATTCTACGATTCCTCCAAAGAGTTATAAAATAAAAGGTTTTATTAATAAGCCATGATTTTACCAAATAGGTCCAGGTTGATATAGTAGATATTCGGTTTTACGAACTCGTAAAGACCAATATAGCAAATCGTAAAATAAGAAAAAATAATGTAATAAATTATTACAATCTAATTTGATTTTTTTACACCAAACTAATTATTTCATTTAACTATAAGAAACACATGCAAAATAAGATTCATACTTACAGACAACACTTCTTCGCCGTTATTGTTTCCTTTTTCTGGTTTTTAAAATTATGAGAGACTTATTTGGAATTGCGTATTTTTTTGGCAGTTTTTGTCTTTAAGAAATACTTTTTCGCTTACTAACAGAATTTTCTTTTTAATTTCAACTGATGAACACGTTCTCGTTTCAACTGCGACAAATCCTCAATGGAATCGGATCACTCACTTTCGACAAACGAAACTTGCATAAATTCATTTGTTCAAATGAAACGCAACCAACTTACTTCTAAACAGTTCTTTCTCCCTTTCCATTTTCTAACGTACGGGGGGGGAGGAAGAGTTTTTCCTCCTTTCTGTATCTTTACGTAAGGGAAACACAGAAGATGAATTACACACCACAGTTTTTTCCCATCAAATGTCTGACATCCGTGTGTTTTCGATTATTGTTCCCATCAAATGTCTGGATTGCTTCCACGTATCGCTTCATTGTTCAAGAAGGTATTCGCAGGCAAAAGGTTATTATTAAAAAAATAATAGAATTTAAAAAAAAAAAAAAACTATTTGTGTGTCAGACAAGAAAATTCGCAAAAATGATTTTTCGAAATTTTAGTTCATAAATGGGAGTAAAAATTATGTGTCTATGGTGTGAGAGTAAGGTTATTAGTTCTTAAAACGTGAATGTTCGTAAATTCGAAGTGCGTGCGTCTAATGTAGTTAAAAAAAATATTGATAATCATAAGGCATCAATTAATTCTTCTGTAGTTCTCGCGCTTAGCTTAGTGTCGAGACAGTGTTCTTCAGGACTTAAGGCCCCGAGTTCTATTCCAGCCACTGTTGAATGAGATTTATGCTGCTTGTATGCATGTATTTTCTTGTTAACTAAACAGTATTCAAAGTAATATTGATATATAGGATAATAATGGTCTTTTCCCCAGCATCACAATATTTTCTCGTAAGTTAATACGGTATAGCTTATAAATTGAAATTGAACACCCTTAATTTCGTTCAATGCTCATCGCAAAAATTAATTGGCGTCTTAAAATAGTTAATTAGAGCAATGAAACTTGATATTAGAAACTTTTCTTATTGCTTTAAAAAGATTGAAATCCGATGGCTACTATCAAAGAATCTTACTCGTTTGAGCTAATAGCTGCTTTGTTATATCTTTGTCGTTTAATTCAACATTTTGTGGATTCGAGTCTCACCTCGAATATAGATGTTTTAGTGTTTCCCAATCTACATTTCTTATTCAGCAACATTTCAAAAGCTTTTATAAATATGTATTTTAAAATGAAAATTAATTTGTGGTTTTAATTTGATAATCAACTTATAATACAACGTGTTTTTTGTAATTTTTACCCACGATATTCAGTTTTATATTATTACACTTTTTAGTCTAGTAGCGTTCTTAAAATTTTCTTTATCCCTATTTTTCGGAGATGGACATTGGGATTTTGCTTTTTACGTAAACATTTGCTGTGTTACTTGCTTGAGAATTTCTGGATCACACCTCTTATGCGATATATGAATTTTCTTTTGAAAATGTCCTCCGAACAGGTAAAATACCTTTGACCTTATAAAAATGAACCGCTTCCATTTGTTAAGCTATTTGATATGGAGTGTTAGGTAATTTTTGAAACCAATTTTAGTTTTATTGTCAATTCATTTTGTATTAAAAATATCTGTTTGATACTTTAAGATCAGAAAACTAAAACTGTGGTTTCAGATTTTGAATGTTATATTTTTTAAACAGTAAATAAATTGCATGTAACATGTCATCATGTAACATCATGCACACAGTTTTATAATCTTACTGTTCAATAAATTGTATAATTTACAAATTATTCTTCAAAGCTATTCGTTTTTTAACGTTTAAGCGTATGCAATTTCGAGCTTAATTATGTACTTTACAAATCATTATTTTTTAAAAAATATTTATTTTTCCTAACATATAAATTTTTTAAACTTATTTTCATTTAACTGAATTAAAATTAATTATTTTTATGTACGTTAATTTAATATAATTTTGGAAAGAAACAATTTCTTAAAAATTTTATTGACCAATAATGTGAAAGAATTATCAGAAGAATTTCTTAAATTATGGAAATTTATCCCTTTTAAAAATATTTTAATTTAAGTCATCGACCCATCGATCAAATCATCTGTAAAGCATTTTAATGTCCACTGTTGCTTTTTGGGATAACTTTTCCCGCAGGTAGTAGCTGCATTCTTGTTTTGAAAATGGGATTTATAGTTCACATTGCGGAAAACTCTCAAGCACCAATAAACGATGCCACATCAACTAAATGTGATACCCAATAATCTGTAGATATATTTAAAAGTTTCATCCGTCTTTCAAACATTGTTAAAAATAAAGTCATATCATCTGCATCAGGGATAAATGTAGTCAGGACAGTTTTTAAATCACCCCGCATAGGAGCTTGTAACTGAAATGCACAGGCTGTAATAGATTTTGATGTTTGCAGCATAAGCTTTTGAAGTTCGAACGCTCTTTCCTCCGTTAAACGCTGATTTTTTTCACTTCGGCATCCACTAATTGTTTCCGATTTTTGATATTTATCGTATTTTTCATAAAATCTTCATTTAAAGAATAGGGATTTAATGACGTAAATTAATAATTTTATATATGAGAAGTACATCAATGCGTAATTCTAACTCTAATTTATAGAGAACAATTTTCTTACTTTTAGAGAGAAAAGCCATGTTTACCCTTTGTTACTGTCAAAAGAGAAATTACGATGTAAATCAAAACGTGTGTGATTATATATGAATAACCAATTACAACTACCTTCCCTTTTGAGGTAAATGTAAACAATTTAGAATAAATGTTCATAAATACTTTATAAAAAAATTATACTTGCAGAAAATGCAAAATATTATCATAATATTCACTAATAATCATGAGTTATAATATTAAAGATGTGAAGCAATATAATTTCGAAACAGCTGCAATAACTTGTCAATTTATGTAATCTTCACAGTCTACCTTTACAACCTATTTATGCGATTAGTACGCCATGTCATTATAATATAATTAATGTTATACAATTATACATTAATGTTATACAATGTAAAATTGGCTAACATTTACCAAATAAACCACAATTAAACACAACATAAATGATCAATAAGCAAACAAGTTTAAAAAAAAATTAAAGAATTATAGCTATTAAACACCAATAATATTCTTAAAATGAGTACAAAATAAACATTAGATACTCTTGATAATAATATATTAAATGGGAAATTCTTATTTAAACAATTTTTATAATACCACCTAGAATATGATACTAAACTCTCAAAATAATGTGATGTAAAAATAAAAAAAACAACATAATAACAAATATGCATATATATCGTTTCTATAAGGAAAACAAAAAAATAAATTCGTATTGTAAATTAATATTGAAAACATTACGTAACGAACTAATCAATTCTATCCAATAAAATTTTATAAAATCTAGTATCAAGATATTGTTTATAAGAATGCTAGAAGAAGATTCAAATCTGTAACAAGTGGTAAATTATTATTTATGTATATTATCATATACATTGCATTAGTACATTACTTTAAACCCTAAATATAAACATAATTACACTAAATCATTTAAAACGAAACTTCTTCACGAAGTTAAGAAAACCACTTTCTTGGGTATTTTATAATCACAAAATTTTATTTGATTACTTAAACATTTAAAGTGAAGTAATTATATTTTCTCACTTATCTTTGATTTAATCGAATCGCAATATTCGATTTATGAAATTTTACATATGATGAATCACATGTGAATTTTTGCACTCTTTTAATTTTTGTTTTTTGAAGATTTCACGGAAAATCACTCGCAAACAACCTTGATTATCACAACTTGCTTTATTTCACGAACAAGAATTCGTTAACACACAAATTGTATGCTGCGAAATAGTAAACACAATACAGCAGGGAGTTTTAAATCAAGTAGCAGAACAAAGATCACAATATTCCTTCGATTCCAATTCAAAATAGCAAACAGGATACTTTTTTCGTATAGTTCCAAGGGCTGGAATTGAAACAGTTTTCCTTCTATTCCACTTGTTGGAATTAATCATAGCAAGAAACACTTTTTCACATCAAGATGGCAGGACGCTACGTACTTCTGATTCCAAAAGTTGGGAATCGAAACCATAGCATCTATCTCCACAAACAGCAATAGCAGGTTTCTCTCATTTACTCCCGTTGTCAAGATGACAACTCTTCTCAGTTCCACTTTTCTCTGACAGAATCAGCCATCATGCACAGTTAATTCTTCAGAATTATTTGAAAAAATTCGATGCATCCGCTCACAGTAAGCATTGAGACGAAATTAGTATTTTCAGAGTCGAGATCATCTTTTTTTTTTTTCGTTTGTCGCCAGATTTATAGCTATTTTATTTCCAAATAATAATTACATCAACGAACTAAGGACAGCAACAAATACAAAAAACTAAAATACATAAGAAGTGACTGGATATGTTATCCGAGAAACTTCCTTGTTGCGCCTAGCGCCATCTACCTTAGGTTTGACTGGGAAGGTATCTAATTATTACCGCTACAATGTTTTTTATTTAACCCTTCTTTGCATAATGGTGGAAATTTCCATCATAACCTATAATGCCCAAAAATTATATAAAAGAACAAGTTCACTTTAAGTTGATCGTGTTTGGATACCTTTTTAATGTCCATTGCATAAAAAGAAACATAGCTGTCAAAAATAAACAAGTGTCATTATCAGTGCTTAAAGTTGTCTCATTCCGCTGTTTGTTGTAGTTGTATATAATAAACGTATGATTTCGTTTATAATTTTGTTTTATTATATTAGAGTTTCTATTGCTAAAAAATTGAAAATGAGTGGAAGAAAGGTTTGTAACACGTATTTCTGTTATTTTCCTCTTTTATTTCTATTTAGTACTAAGCTAATGATCTAACTTTGGATGATGATGGAAATTTTTAGCATATTGTTTTTTGCTAAATTCATACTATAAATATATACTAAGATTTTTTTAACCATTTTTCCTTTAATTTTGAACATGAATTATATCAACTTGATTAATTTCACCAATAAAGAAAAAGTCATGCAAAGAAGATTTCAAGAATTTAAGATTTAACATTTGTTGATTCTTTTGTAGGTAATTACTAATATGGAGTTTTTGCTGAAAAGTCAACTAAAAATAAAATATTTAGTCTAATTTCATATAAAAGTGATAACAGAGGAATTTATTAGTAAGTCATGTGATATTTGTAGAAATTCTCTCTTTGAGACATTAAATTATTCGTTATTGAAATATCAATGACAATAGCCATCTTTCCCAGATCGACAACTTTTGGATTATAAATGTGTATGATCAGAATGGGTTTCGCGTTATAAATGAGTAGAAAACGAAATCAATGTTAGAGAAAAACCCTCATATTTGAAAATAAGTTCCTACTTAATTTGAAGCTGTTAAATTTTCCATTTGGGATTAATTGTCACGTGTGATAACTGAATATCTCCTGAATGCTCGAATCGTTTAATACCTGTTATACCTAGTATAAAACTCTCATTAGGCCTGTTTTGCCCCATGCTTCTGAAGCTTTAACAGCTAAAGTAGAAGGAAATATGTTTCAGGTTTCGAAAGAAATGTATTACAAACTATACTTGGTGTCCTAAACAAAAGTTATTATTGGTGGAGAAAATATAAATTTGAGTTACACAGTGTCATAAACAACTTGGCATTATAAAATATACTAATATTAAATGAATAAACTGACTGGTTTTTTGATATGGATACCTGATGACGTATTTCGTTCAAGACTTATTTCAGTTTAGAATCATTGTAACTAGAATGCGAAGGAGACCGAAACTGACATACTTTAATTCAGGTAGAATTGAATTTTCGAATTAAGGATAATAATTGCAAGGCCATTATGAGAATATTGACCTATAAAGGAATGGGGACTCTAGCTGTTTATGACCATGAAGAAATTTTTTGCCTTTACGAAAATGTTTGGAGATTTTTTTTACTCTCAAATTTCTGAATAATAATGTTTTGTTTGAATGATGTTTTGTGTTTTGTGCAGTGGTCCCTTATTTACTGATGCATTTTTAAAGGATCAAATTGAAAGTTTTCTATGTTACGAAAGTTTGGCCCTGTCAGAATATTGATATCTTTTTATGTTAATCGTCTGTGAAAAGTGTTGCCAAAAATTAGTTTTGTTGTATAAAATAATTGTTAACGTTTAGAGAGAGAGAGCCGCACTTTTGTGAAACAAATATACCTTTCTGGGTTCATTTTAATTTATACAACTGCCCTCTGCAGAATATCCATTTTTAAAATCTCTGCTGCTTTCGTTATTATTTTTTTTATTTAAATCATGCCTGCGTACACGGAATCTTTTATTCACTCTAATTTTGTATTCTGCTAATTATTTCGCATTTGTTGATCAATCTTGTATCAATTGATGAACATTAATTAATTATATCTGATAAAAATTATAACTATGATAACTGGAAGTTTTGTTAATTGCGTAATTATAGAGGTACATTGTTTTTTAGTGTTTTGCATTGTAGTTATTTAATATAAATCGCGTTTTATGTTAAACAGTAAACAGATCAACAATGAAATTTAACTGATTTTTAGCAAATTAAGTACATCTAGAATGTATATATATATATATTATCAGTGTTAATTGCTCTTTGGGCCATTTTTCTTATACTGAATTCGTAGATTCATTTTATTTTAATTACAATTGAAATGTGTTTTATTCATAGTTTATTTACAGATGTTACATATTATAATTTTTTTGAAGTTTTTTCCTTCTCTCTAGTGAATATTCAAATTCCGTCAACATTCATCTAAATATTAAAATGACAGTAGAAAATTACATCTACCTCCATAATAGTTATTCTAATTGATTAAGTTTTAATATTCTAAGTAATAATTAAAATTATTATTATTTAATTAATTATACTTTAAAATAACTTGGGAATATCAATCTTGGAAATCGTAACAAGAAATTCATGAGGATCTTGACATTTTAAATTCAGCTTCAATAGTGGATATCGCCGAGCAAAATCACGTGAGCAGGCAGCTGTAAGGGGGGGGGTGAGGGAGGGAAATAAAGTATGCCGAAGGGAAGGAAGAGAGGAGAACAAGGCTGTAATTCTGTTCTTAAAGTCTGCACTTAAAATAATATTTTATCATTTCAATCAAGTTTTTAAATATTTGATATTAAGAGTATTTCTATTCTAATTAAGTTTTGATGAATATGCAAAACGAGTGTATATTTATGTTGTATGTTTGTTTATATAAACATCATATTTGATCAGTAGTAAAATCTTCGTGAATTGTTATTTTTCTCTCCAAGGTGCCCAGGCAACTTCATTATAGCTGTATCAATCGTTTCAAAATATTTTGATAGTTTGTAATTAGATGATTATATATATACGTAAAAAATGTGCCCTCTGCCTCTGTTATCTGCTCTAATGAAAACTTGTAATAGTGTCATTTTGTATAACTTTCAAAATACAGTAACGCAACCTTTTAATAATGATTTAGATTTTACACTGTTATCTAGTAATAAAATGTTGAAATTCTTTAATAAAAAATCTAGTAACATTTAGTTACACGATTTAAAATTCCGGCTTTCTGAATTAATGTAATTATCGATAAGTTCAGTCTTAAATATTGAGCGAATCAAAAACTAACAACACACAGAACTTTTTGCATACAATACAAATTATAGTTATATACCAAAGATAATTGAAAAAGAGAATTACTTTTACCTTTACATTTAACATAAATGTTCTATTATTAGTTAGTTCATTTAAGAAAAACAAAACTTCTGAGTTATTTTTCTATATTATAAACATTTTTCCTTGTATAGAGTTTTAAAGCAGTCGTAATAATCATATTTCATTTTTAAGCTCTACGTATTATAGTTTGTCACGATTTAATATTAAATATTTCAACAGTTTATTTTACTGCATTACCTAACGTTTATGAATTTCTTTATAGCCTAATTATATTGTACACAATTTTGAGCTATACAAAATAATTAATATATCCAAATGTAATATTTATACGTAAGTAGTTGTGATTACATTTCTATACATATTATTTTGTGACTAAAAAGGCGAAAACAGTATTTTCCTTATCCTTATGTAGATAGGCTGCCTGTATATGCTGCGCCGTTGTTTTGTATTCGGATAAGGTATTCCTAAATTGTTTTTCGTTTACTTTCATAGTGTTTAAATAATTTTCTTAGTAAAGATTAAATTAACTTTAAAAAATAACACTATTATATATCTTTAGCTTAATTAAAAATAAGCAGATTGATTTTTAAAAATAAATAATTTGTAAAAATATTCATCCCGATTCAATAAAACAGCGATGCTATGCTCTTTCTTAAAATAGTATATTTAATTTACTAACGTTATTTTATAGTTTAAAGAATTTAATTTAATTAAGATGTAATCCGTTGTTATTTAATGTAATTTTTGTTTCAATAACTAATGAAAAATCTGTTGTTCTATTAAGTGTATTGAACTTATTTTATTTATGGCAACTTTAAAAATGCCATACTGTTTTAAAAAAAGAAAAAAAATAAGCCGTGTAAATAATAAGTATAATTTTTTTTCCCTTGTTTTTTACGTGACAGAAATATGCAACTTAATAAATAGAGTTTTTAAGAATATTAGACTTTAGTATTAACTAATTATCGACTATAATTACTTTTGTTAATTTTGAACTTATAAGTATTTGTAAACAAGTTTTATCGCAAAGCGCATGTACAAGTACGAAGTTTTTAATGTCAAAGGTTCAACCGACTGGGTGGAAGAGTCTCATTCCTTTACGAGGGTAAGTTGGATTGCGTTGAATTCCTCATAGATGGCGCTCTGTATTTCCCTAACCGGAATGGATATTGAGCTGTAAACCGGAAATAGGGATCTTTTTCCCTCTGAGTTCAGAGCGCTTGAAATTGCGTAGTGTTTTGAACCTGTTACTTTTTCTGAAACAAGATTTTTTTTATAAAAAATTTATTTATGTTTTTTATTTAATTTATAACGTTTAAGAGTTCGAATCCCTTATGTTTGACACTTGAAAAATTGATCAAAATTTTTACAATTTATATTATTGAACGTTTTGAGTAAATCTAGTCACAGCAAATGATCAATAGTAATAAATTTTTTACTGAAAATTTTTATCTTTATATTAAATCTATTAAGCTCCAAATGTGTAAAATAACTTGACTACTATTAACGTGCAGTTTATTAATGCTCAGACAGAGAAAAATTTGCATATTATAATAAAATGCCAAAATTAGTTTTAAATTATATGAGTTTGTGTAGCGTTATAAAAGAAATTCATTTTCCACCAGCTATTCATACCAGTGAATTTTTTCATTCTTATTCAGGATTTGAAAATAAAATGTATAAGAATTCATAATTTAAAAGACTATATTCAATTTTCTATAAACATCATGTATTATATAAGCATATATTGATTACATCTATGTCACATGGACACTAATTAGAAGTTACATGATTCAATAGCTTTAATTAAATGGAACAATTATGTATGTGTGTGAAGTATATGTTTATATTATTGGCCTTTAAAAATTTTAAGTTTTAAATTGTTTTGAAGTGATTAAATTTTAAAGGAATTATTTGATGAGTATTTTTTAAAATTTGTTTGATATTAACCATCAAGATCATTAATATTTTACTTTAATATTTCTATTTTATATCAGAAAAATATTACCTTTTTGCAGATTAATTTTTGCTTTAAAATTCGACATTTAATATATCTGGTTTAAATTAACATCTGAATTAAAATTTATCTGAAATCAAGATTATCTGGCTTACATTTTCATTTTTTTGCCCAATAATTTTTAGCAAAATTTAAATGTGTGACTGTTTGCATTTGTAATTGTTAGTTCTTATGATACCTTCTTAGAAAAGTAAAAAATTGAAACAACGGTACTTATGTCAAAACATATATTTATATATATGACAAAAGTACTATCCCAATAGATTCATTTTTTTTATACTTCCTGTTAATTAAATAAATTTAAAGATACACTTGAACTAGTATAATTTAGAAAATGTAGCTGTCGGCATTGTAAGTAAATTAAAATGATTTGTTTATAGTAGTGTATTTTGACATACATTACTATTTTGTCTTAGCTTTAAAAAATAAAACTAAATTGTCACTGACTGATTGTAACATTATTTATTATTTTTGTGTATTTTGATTCACTTTAATTATTAATTTTCTTGTGATTCTCAAGATTCTATGTGCTAGAACTTTAATATTCATAAATTTTTTATATCAAAATTTGAAGGCAAATTCTTTTATTTTGAATGATTATAGGCTAGCAATTTTAAGAGAAGAATCAAGAATTTTATTATTCCATTTACTCATTTTTTGTGTTTAAGAATGCGAAATATAGAAAATAGTTAAACTGATTTCTTTCTGATAAATAAGAAATAACATATCAAATATTTAAATATATTGAAAACTATTTTAAGCTAAAGAAATTGCTGCAATATATTAAAAATTATAAAAATGACACAAGAAAAAATTCTTGATTCAGCTTGCAGGTAAAGTTATCAACTGCTAGCATGCACAAACAATATAACATACAAGTTTCTTATGTTATTTTACCCAGTTAAAATACCCATGGACGATTCTTTATCATAGTACACATAACTAATAACATTTAATTCTTCAATTGCGCAAATTTTTGATGTTCTCTGACTTTCGTGTCGTCAATGCCATGTAGGTGTAAAACGCTGAAAATAAATACTTAGTAGCGCCATCTATATATGTGGGTGTTTGCCAATAATCAATGATTCACTCATATGGTATGAAAGGAATGTTTACGGATGTAAAATTTATTAGACCAGAGTTCAATTTTAAGCGCCATTTTTAAATTTTAATACATTGAGTCTTAGTTTGTATGTATGTCATGCATTGATTTTTTCCATCGCATATCACATATTTTTTTAAATTATAATTAATGTTTTTTTTTTCTACTATGATATAAATTATTAAAAAATGCATGATTTAAAAAAAAAGTTTTTTTTTCTTTATAATTTATGTTGAAATTTCTTACGTGTTAAAAATTTTTGCTTATAGCATTTTGTCAATGTGGTAAGAAATATTTTTTTTTATAAAAGCAAAAGTTATGAAAAAATGAATAAAATTAAATAATCTGTGGAAAGAATTATTATACGGTATTCTAGATCATAAGTTTAATTAATATCTTAATTAAATATGTATGTAACACACACACACACACACACACACACACACACACACACACATATATATATATATATATATATATATATGTGTGTGGGGGGGTGTATATAGGGCTGTACTATATTCCGTATTGAATACATTTTGTAAAGGTTGAATCTGTGGCACTGCTTAAAATACAGAAAAGGATTTTTGGAATTTAATGATAGATGAGCCTTTTTAGGCCAGCATAAGATTAACAGTGTACGGTAAAATGAAGTCTTCGTTAATTTAGTAATGTATTAAATATGTTGTATTTAACAAAATTTCTTTTGTTAAATAAATTATTTTGTTAAATACAACATAATTATTTTGTTAAATACAAATAATTTATAAATAATAATTAATTATAAATTATTTTGTATTTAACAAAATAATTTATATTCGATTATTTCAAATTAAATATACGTACACACACACACACACACACACA